>NAGG01001209.1:0-18382 GCA_003031705.1 Calonectria naviculata
TAGTAATTCATGTCACGTATTGGCTTCATCGACATCTTCAGCACGGCCCCTCCCCCTCCCAGTCAATAACCCGGGCCTCCACCCCCACATGGCCTGCTTCTTCCCCACTGTGAAAATCATTTGATGCCCGAGGTATAATCCTTTGAAGAGATGATTTTTAGCATATATAAACATCTGAGCCATAGATTAAAAGCCAGAAGTTGGATGAAATGGCTGTCCTGGGGGCCATGTTGGATCTGCTTTTGCTGGCATACAAAGATGCTACTCGAAGAATCCGGGAATAACTTTTGATCAAAATGATTGTAGTACGATAAAACTAGTATTCAATTTGGGCCAGCGCTTAGTATGGTCCTATCGCGCGATGACGTCCTAAGGGGCCGCGGCAACAGACCACGGCAAGTGGTTGTGGGATGCTTCCAACTACAGCTCGCACCCCTGCACTTGGAATAGGCGGCCAAATTCCTCTCACCCAAGGACTTATCTCGGAGCAACTGCAAAAATAAATCTTGTCACAATGGTGACCAAGGCGCTTGTGACCAACAATTCATTAGTAACCCAGCCGCTCGTCTTTTTTCATGAGGGCCAACAACAACTGAGCTAGACCTAGCTGGCTCCTCTGTTGGTCGACATCTTCCAAATTTCTCTGCGTCCAGCTACGCTTAGCGGCTTGGTATGACTCAATGCCCTAGAAAAGGATAGCAAAATACTGAGAAGCCAACGAGAGAGGCCAACACGAGAAGCAATACTGTTGGTCCCGCTCTGTCGGGTCGGCTAAACGGGCGTGCCTCTCAGTCCTACTCACTGCAAAGAGCCGCCAAGGGCGGGATGAAGCGGGACTCAAGATCCACTCATGACATTCTCAACCACTCAAATCTAGAGCTGTTGTGACGAGGTTCCGCCCACACCAAGAGTTCACGCAAGGCTGATCACCAATGTCAACCAACACGTGTGATAAGGCACAGCCCGTTTCACACAAGCGGGTTAGCGCTCTTGATTTCGTTCTGGTTGGGCCATTGGGATACGCATGATCTCTAATGCTTGCACCATAGAGGTGATGGTCGTTCAACTGGGTGACCCTCGCAGAGTATATAACTTCTTCACACATGCTCAACTTTATACACATCATACTCCACCTCATACCACCACTACCAGTATCATTTCATTCTCACTTGCTGCAACACCTACTTCAGCGCATACACTACTTTTGGATTCTCACTTCAATCGCCATTTTGGCCATGTTCGATGCCGTACCCCTGCGTTCCCTGACAGGGCCTTCGTACCCTAGTCTTATCGCAATGATCATCATTCTTATTACGCTCATTATCTGGGTTTCAATCGTCGCTCTCAATCTCATCCGTCTTGTCAATGAAATGGTGCTGCTCCTGTATCAAGCGGTCTTTGTTAGTTACAACCGTGGCACCTGGACTCTCGTCAAACTCGAACCTTCACCATAGTGGTATCACATACAAAGGCCCACTGTGTATAAACGTTCGTTGCATCATTGGTCCTCTCACTTGCAACTTTGCACCTACATCATCCATGTACTATGAAAGCCTACATGACCCCCGAATTACCGCTATTGTCGTTGGAGGTGCTTGGAAGTGATCACTTGGATTTGGGTCGACTTTTTCACGGGGTAATCGATGGCTCTTCGTGAGTTGGGAACTGGTTGATAACCACTGTGAATTTCCTCATTAGACGGTTGGATGTGCGGTAGACGGGTGGGCAAGGATTTGTATAATATTGGCGAGCTGGTTTCATCTTGGTATTTGATAGGCGGCGTTAGTAGATCAGATCAAGCGGTCTCCAGTCTCTGAATTTAGTACCAATGCGACTTTTCTAAACAGTAATCCAAATCACGCATCGATTCAAGGATAAAACATACAACACAAGTCGCGTTGAACTTGATTTAAAGAATTGTCGGGGAAAAGTCGGATTTATTCTTAATTCGCAAAGCAGCGAGCAACTGCAGAAGATAAGCTTCACCCGCTGATTTCAGCGGCCCGTCGCATCGATGCACCGACTCCAAAACTGCCATTTGGCTCTTGAACTGATAAAAATCTGTATAGGGCGGAAAACTAAATTTTCTAGTGGATCTGGCTAAACTGAAGAAGACAAGAAGGCCGGTGGCGAAGAGACCGTGGCAGAAGCTGGTGCATATTATTTCTACCTCGTTCATCGGCCCAAAGAATAATATCTTCATGCCCCCAAGATGCCTCTGGTAGAGCGTATCAGCCAGGACAAAGAATGTGGCGTCCTTTTCCACCGAAGCTGAACATGCATTCTGACCATTTGGATGCGCGAAACGATATTGTGACAGGTCACAGCCATTTGGGTTCCCAACATTGCCTTTCCGAGGCAGCATCGGGAATCGTATCATGAGATGTCATCCCTTTGTCATTTTGTCTTTCGGAATCTCACAAAATTCTTGCTCTCGCGTGATAAGTGACAAAGCTATCCCGGTTTAGGAAAGCATGCTTTCTTTTGCTGAGCTTCTGAATGACACACTAACGCCTCAGACTCGATGGCAGAAACACGGGATCTTTCGCACTGAAACATAAAATGTCAACACATGGTGGGCCATGTTCTGTCTCTCTTCCCGCGTGCCTCTGTCGAATCTTTTACTAAATTGGTTCCGCGGCAAAATCCCGCTCAACCGTTGATCAGTGTCCGAGACATTTGTCTGATAAAACTTCACCGCGTGGGGTGACGTGTCCAAACTTCGATTTGGAATCAAAATTTGCCTGCAAGCCAGCGGCGCATTGTACGGTAAAAGGTACTTGCTGGGTTTACGAGATGCCAGCGGATCCTGAGCCGAAAAGTGAATTCAGTTAATGAAGCCAATGATTGAATGCTTCCCTGCCTCTTGATTGAGTTTAGATGGCAGTAGATATCTTGATCATCAATTAACTTGCTTCTCATTCAGGAAAACCCCCTTGGAAGTCTGCATCAAACGGTGTGCTTCCGGTACATCGGTTTCGGACCCGAGAGATACTTTGGAGGATCCAGCACCCAGTTGTTTTTCTTTCCGCCACTCCAAACCTAAGATCTGCCAATATTTGGCACCAACAGACGAGCTAGCGATTAAGCGGGCTGTTAAGATGTGGCGGGGCTGAAATAAAGGCGCCGAAATTAATGTGCCAACCACTGCATGCCGGTGAACGCCAGCGCCTTCAAACAGACCGGGACACAGCGAATCACAGAAGACGGGGAATCAAGAGGGGCGCCTTGACCGCTCAGGCGCGGTGACCAGAAGTGAGATGAACCCTTACAATTAAATAAAATAAGCTAAGAGGGCTTGTTCATTGGACCAACAGTTCGTTTTTTCCCTGCCTGTGCAGGGGATATGGGTTGGGTGTACCGAAAGGAATGGGCCTCAGAGAGCCAATTGGACATGTCATATAGCAGAGTATGACCAAGCCAAAAGAGAAGGGCATTGTCTTTCCAAATGTTGTGCTTCCTTTGTTATTCTTTTCATTGGGTCAATATTTGTAAATTTAAATAGCTTAATTGTTCTTCACCCTTTTAGTACAAGTTGCCGATGCTCTTGAAGGGGTTGTGCAAATCTGGACATTGTCCAACCACAATCATGCGAGGGATCGTCTCGTCTTGTACACAGAGCCACGTTTTAGCGCCGACCATATCTCGGCTCTCAAAAAAGTAATGAGAGATGCATTTCCAGTCTCATTATGTTGGCCATCTTCCATCGCTGCTTGGGGTGATTGCGACGTGTTGTAACAACCAGCCTCACGGTTAATATTCACCGCAAGTTCCATTCTAGTGGCCGGATTTGACTGGTTTTCCATGGTTAATTCTTTACTATTACATCATCTTGGAACACATGATGGAGATTAATAATGCTAGCATCCCCAATAAAAGTCTCGCATCCCTCTATTCACGATGATATGCTAAAGTACCCGCCTCCAATGATCTTGAGTAGTACAACGCGGATGATCAGAAAAGAGACATGAATCTCATCAGTACCATCGATTGTGATATATCACACACATAGACTTACGAATTCTATAATGGCTAATGTTACATTTTACATCGACTGTACTTCCCAATGCAGATTAGGAACAGGCGGGCCGGTAAAGTTTTGAAGACCCACTGAGACCAAGTCACGATCCACCGCACAAAATCATCGGCAAATAAGGTTAAAAAATATTGATATAATAACCAAAAAAAAACATACAACAGCGAGGATTCCCCGGTCGTCACCGACCCGAGTACTAATTCACCGCTTCTCAGCTTGACTATGGGAGAGCGGACGGGATCCCGTATTTTCTGAGAGCTATGGTCGTATGTGCTCGATGGGCCAGTTGTGTCGAGTTATTTTGCTGAGCCAGCGGATGCAACTGAGTATCAACTCGTGACGAGGCAGCCTTTGAGTGTCTTGAGCATGTAAGAACCACAAGTTTCGATGGCTCTTGGCTGAGTCTTTAGAACTAAATCTTGACTGGAGCCCATCCTATGACAAGCAGCCATCTTCCATTTAGCGCCCTCAGTAAGTCATATTTTTACACCTATTGATCATGGGATAGCATGGATTGTTATTTGCCCATCCAGTTTAAGGAGCGAGCCCAACTACCTGATTATTATCGCGTTTCTAAGTGCGGGATCCGACTGATCGTGAGGACGGATCTGTAAATGGACTTGCAAAATGGTTGTACCAGGCACAAATATCTATCGTGCAAAGGTTCGTTGACTTGGGAGGACTTATTATTTTCATCCAACATGGTTACCACTATCGTAACCAATTATTTAGCAAGTCCATCGCACAAAGGTGTTTCTCAATCGCTGTATTATCCATCGCTGAACAGCCCAACGCTGACCACGAATTATTCATGCGCCCCAATCATGATATGTGGAACTAAGCAATGCCTCATGTGGAGAAGAATGCCTTGTCGCTTGTCTTCGCTTATCGAAAGGGGGAATGTCGCCCGGAGCAAGTGCATCAATCTCGGTTAACCGACCAGTCAACTTTGGAGTGAAAATGTTGAATAATCGGTCCTCCCCTGGCCGATCTCAAAAGCAACGATAATCGGCTGGAAATTTTACGTTTGGTGTCCCGTTCCAGTAAGACTCCAATAGACTTGAAACCAATCAAATGTCGCAACTAAGACATGTTTAAGACAAATGTCCAGCTCATCAGCCCTTGCATGCGATCAGTCTCTAGTCCAAAAGCGGTCAATGTGGAAAGGAGGAAATTTTCCAATAATGTTTCTATTTACATGGAACATGCTTGCTTATGTACGTCAAGATGAACTTACTCCTCCATCCACTTGACTCGCACTCCGCATGATCTAGTGGCAAAAGCTTTCCTTCTTGGCCAGTGCAATTAGTGGTTGAACCTGGATGATAACTGTGGCGCAAATAATCACTTTCAACGTCGAATATATTTGCAATTCATCTTGTTGTCTCCCAAATTGTTCTTGGAGGAACGATCCCCTCGGCGGTCCTCGCACTGGGTAATGTGCTTTTTGTAAGGGATGGGACGGGAAGTGGCAAGCGACATCGGCGATCTTCCATTTCTCGACTCAAAAAGCAACGAGAAAAATGACTCTGACCGCTTGGAAAAAGAAATTCGGCTGGGCAGCGTTTTCAGGCGGAGCGGATTCCACTCGTAATTGACCCCAGCCGATGGCTGCCCTAACGAGATCGCGTGCTACAGCTCGTGTCATTGGCTTCCCAACACAAACCTTGCCGGGTTCTTGTTCTTGAATTACATCGACGATTGTGATGGTTCCCTCAGAGCCCAACCCCGCATCACGTCAGGCCTGGGGGGGAACATATGCACTAGCCCAGCCACATCTCGGTTCCGATGGGCGGTGATGATGTGCAGCGGCTCGTACAGTTTGCCAATACCTTTAGCACGGAGCTCTCCCGGCGATGGGGCTTACATGAGGGTTATAACATGAACGTATATACATCGAGGGCGGCCCTTACTGTTCCACTTTTCCCCAGTTTCAGTCCCCAACCTGCTGGAGAAAATCCGTCCCACTGCAGCGGCGACGCCGAAGAGCATCGACTTAGTCTGTCTTTCTTTAACGTGGAATATTCTTTACGCTTTCCTTGAAGATCATGCCTATCACTGAGTATAGGCCCTCTGTAAGCGCCCACGAACGTGTCTCGGGCACGCCGATGTCTTGCTGACACAGTCTAGTTTCTGTACGAGGCGTGGGCACTCTTTGGCATTGGAGCAGCAATCATCCTCATCCGGTTTGCGATACGGATCAAGACGGTCGGATTCCGCGGGTTTCAAGGCGACGACTTTTTCTCCATTCTGGTCCTCATTTTCTACGTGGGGGACGCGTTCACGGTGCACCTGATATGCAAGCCGCCCCGACCCGAGATGCGCCGATCGTGAAGCGCTAACTTTTGCCAAGATTACCTAGGGACCAATGTCGAAGCTCAGGTGATAAGGCAAACAAAACGTGCGTCGTCGGATACGATTTGATGGAATCTCGAGGTTAACATTTCCAAGCATTGTCTGACCATGATGTCTCTGATTTCGTCAAAGGCTCCAAGTTTGAGCTTGCAGCATGGTACTGCTACACTGCACTAATTTGGTCGCTGAAGGGTACAATGCTGTGCTTTTTCATGCGGATGACAATGGGCACATTCCACAACACGTTCGTGAAGGTAGTGGCATGCATCACAGCCGTCAGCTACGTAGCCGTTTTTCTTACAGTAAGGGATTTCAGCGCACCTCAATGGCTTTGTATGGGTGATCTGACTGGGAGGTTTCTAGATCACATTTAGTTGCTGGCCGTATCACAAGAACTGGATGTAAGTGGTCCCATATCCGCCTTTTCTATGCCATCATTACTAATTTCTATATTCTAGGGTAACTCCTAATCCAGGAGGTATGTCTATATCCCTACGCGATTGATGATGTGAGGCTCAAGATGAACATCAGAAACATGCACATTTAAGAAGCAAAATTTTGTGGTCACTACTGTCTTGAATGTTATGTAAGCCAAGCCACTTAGAATACGCTTGGGAACGGGGGCTGACTGATGCACAGAACTGATGCGATGATTTTCTGCATCCCATTACCTTTGCTATGGAAGTTAAAGATTCCTGCACGAAAGTAGGTCAAATTACAAGTCAAATTTCTGTGTATCTCCCATATTAATTATCTCAAGGAAAATCGTCACTGGCATCCTTTTATCGTCTGGAGCCTTTGTGATATCCGCTGCAATTGTTCGCGTCTCCTTGACACTATCATCCAAGCCTTCTGCTCTGACAATCAATGGATGGGGCGTGCGCGAGACAATTGTGGGCATCATCACTGTCAACATACCCGTTCTACGACCATTGTTCACAAAGACATTTTGGACCGGGCTACCAAGCCAGGCTACTAAAAGCAGTTCCTTCAGAACAACTACCAGAAGTGGCATGTCCAAGGATGCCACACAGGCTTACGATCTTACGACCGTTGGCGATACAACGGTGATTGACGCCCCAGCGGACGGCCGCGGCAGTCAGGACTTGATTATCGGTAACAACTGCCCTTCAAACTCGATAACGGTGCACAACTCATTTGACATCACCCGCGAGAACAACGTTCGGCAAAAAGTACCCCGGAGCGCGGGTAATAGTGTGCTGGTCCGTGGTGGATCAGATGACATTGTGTAGCCAGGATTGTAAAGATAGCTGCGGGCTCTAGAGATGGCCGTTAATAAATGGTGACAAGGTTGGGTAAAAGCGAGGAAGTGAAGCTGGGCCGTGGAAAAAGTCTGTGGTTTGGAAAATGGGAAATAAATGACGGAGTTGGTTTTGTCTGGTGCCCGGCGTGGCATCATTCCACCTTTACATTTCATCAATCACTTTTAGACCTATATCGTAAAATAGATCTAACTTTATTCTTTAATTCAAGACAGTCAAATGGGATGAACGTAGAATATGCCGATTTGATTACGGTTTTGCACAGAACGGATGGCAAGGTGAGGTGCAGATTTCCAAACCCTTCGTATTGATGCCCAAGAACCTCCGGGCATGAGTATTGCATAAAATATATTCGCTAGTTCATTCATATATATATTTACTTGTTCACATAGTCGTGAAGCATTTAAGCACTCCCATTCTGCTTGCCATTCTGCTTTGGAGTTGGCTCGGGAGTGCTTCGATAAGCTGGCGGCAAGATGCCTTCAAGGGCCGCCTTGATCTGAAGCGCCAATGTGCGCGAGTGGTATCGGTGCTGCTGCGTGTAACCACCCATGACCCAGTAGTTGTCAAGGCGCAGATGACGCTTCCACATTCCTCGGATCTCACCCTCAGAATCAATGCCCCAGGTGGCATCGACACGAGCTGCAATATCGTGGGGGCCAAGGATTTCCTTTTGAGCAGCGGCGCCATTACCGTTGACATCGTGGCCATTGACACCATTTCCATTGGCTACAGCCTCGCCTCCCAAGATCTCGGCGACAGTGTCGCGGGCGTTCTTGTCGCTAAAGCCAGTGCACCAAACGATGGCGTCTGCCTCAACTACACTGCCATCGGAGAAACGAAGACCTGTTTCCGTGTATGCGACGGGCTCGACATTGGCCTTGAAACCAACCTTGCCCTCAGCGAGCAAGTTGGTGGTGCCGACATCCACGTAATGGCCTCCAGCTCGCTCAATCAAGTTGGACATCAGAGCCTGCTTGGGGTCATTGCTATCAATTACGGGGAAGCCAGCGGCCGCAAGGGCCTTGTAACGATCGGGCTCCAGCGATGCAAGCATTCTAAAGAGGCCCCGGGCTAGAAAGCTGTCGACACGAGTAGGGAGAGTCAGAATGAACCTGTCGGCTGCCTCGACACCAATTACATCGTAAACGCCCAAGCTGTTCTTGTCGCAGACATATTCCAGAGGCACCAGATATGTCGGTGATCGAACATTCATTGTCGTCTGCAGTCCAGCCTTATAGCAGTCCTCCATAACATCAAAGGCAGTATTGGCAGAGCCGATGACAATAGCCGACTATGAGGATGCACAGTTAGCAACTTGTTCAATTTGATCTCGTCCAAGTGCAACTCACCTTTGCGCCTTGCTCGCTCAACTTGGCACCATTTTTGAAGTTGGCCGAGTGAACATTGATGCCCTTGTACAGAGCCTTGTCGGCAATGGGTGGGACAAAAGGCTTCTGGGAGCCGATGCCCGTGGCCTGGACGAGCTGCTTAGCAATCGCAGTGTGCTTGCCAGCAGGGGTCTCAAAGTCAACAATCCACTGCTTAGTCGACTGGTTGTATGTGGTGGAAAGAATTTTCGTAGATCCAACAAAGTTGATCTTGAAGGCATCGACAAAACGTCGCACCTGTTGGGCCAACTCATCCTTTGTGAGAAGGTGAGGGGCTTGAAGCTCTTTCTCGTATGCTGTTCACAAATTGAAGTGTTAGATAGTGTTCACGATAATTTAATCCTTCAGTAAATAGAGCCGAGTGACATGAGGACAAGGGCTGGGTCACAACTTACTGATGTAAGGAAGTTCGCAGAACGATGTTGGGAGATGGAACTTTAGGCAGTCATATCGAAGAGCCCAGTTATCACCAGGCTGGGCATTTCGGTCAACGACAATGCTGTCAACACCTAGCGCCTTGAGTCTTCCGGCAAGAGCAACACCACTACCCGCAGAATTTTCGAGGTTAGTCTGTCAACCGTGCCGCGGCTATTTAGGAATCTCCACTCACCCATTGCCACCTCCGATGATGAAAACCTCGGTTTCAATTATATCATGGCCCTCAATTGACCTTGCTGGGGCCTGAAGCAAAGCCTCGTCTTCGGGGTGGACGTCCAAGTTCTCCAGCTTAGTGCTGAAAACCCAAATCTTCCACTCAACCACATCGCTACCGTCCTCCAGAGTCCTCGTCGCCGGGAGAAGAAGAATCCTTGCACTGCCAGAGGCCGCCGGGGAGGTAGTCTTGAAGGACAGGCTGCAGTCAATGAATTGCTAGACTCGCAAAGGGGCGTTAGTTACGTTATTCCAGAATATACTTTGCAAGGGTCCGGGCGATTATCTCACGAGAACTGGGGTCGCCGGAATAAACTGGGCTCCATCCAACTTGAAACCGTCGACTAGACCGCGAAGCTTCGTGGTTTCAAAAAGACCAGCGACAATGACACCTGGTGTGTTAAAAGTGCGCAAGTGGTACGTAAGAGCCAGCTGGTCCTTCCAGTAGGCCTGGTCGGCACGGAAGCAACTCTCCAGAGCCTGGGCATCATTGGAGGCGAGAGCCGCGTTGAAGGCGTCCACGACGGCAGCCGCCTGCTTAGTCGTCTCTTCACTTCCCATGGAATCCGCGTCTACGGTCCCTGGGGGAACGATAGGCACGGGCTGCTCATCCATCAATTGACGGAGATCACCCAGGGGAGGGTACTCCTCACCCGAGGCAATGGTATCGAGGCCTATGCTTATTTGTCAGTCTACAGGGGGTCATGTTGCTCTCGTTTAGACGTACCGGCAGTCATGTTTCAAGGTTTGATAAAAATATGGTTGGATACTATGCGAGCCAAGGTAAGAAAGCTATGCACGCATGAACCTCTGCCGGGAGCATACACAGCCTTGGGCCCAAGGGTACATTTTATGATGCAACCAGCACTCGCGGTATACCCGCGCCAAATAGGGGTTTCCAATCCTGTACGCGTTTGACCCTTGCGGGCATGGCGTCCCCGCAAGGTGCAAGCTTGGCAGGCTCCAATGATACATTACTTGCTGTATGGGTGGTTGTCTAGACTGCCACTGGGCGGAGGCAACATCGTGCCATGTACGTTTCGTCGTGACAACCAACCTCGTGCTAGCAGGGGCGTTCGCGGGCACGAGAACTGCCCTGACCCACGGAACTGGCCAGGGGAAACACCAACAGAGAAGCCGATTGAGTTGATTTACAACAGCCGATGGACCAACAACTATTGGTGGGGTAGACGTAACCTCGCAGGTGACAGACGGTCGATCAGCAAGCAACATTGGTGGGGACTCCAGACCTGGTTCTAGACGATGCCCAACTTCCGCTTATACTTGCCCTCTTGTTCCCGGACAATTCAATGGGCAACTCCAGATTATGATGTGCAGGATTGTGAGTCGATAATGTTTCAATTTGCCTGGGCATCCCCAGATGCCCAACTACCCACAATCATATGCTCTGGCGCAAAACGCCCCCAGCCGCGATTACGCAATTTTTGAGTTGTTTCCTGAGGAGTATTCCCTGAGGAAATCCTTACCGAGAGGTGACGACTCAGCCTTGGCGGGTTCGGGGCCCTGGAGAACCAACGAAGTCCCACCCCTAGCGTAACGGCCCCGCTCGCCTATCAACTAGTGCGACATACGCCGTATTCAAACTTTCATTACCGAGACCGGCGGCAGTGCTGATCGGGAGGGCAGGCTCCATAAAGACTGGCATGACGTGGGAGGCAAGAAGGATGATCGTATAACACGCCACTATTCCAGCAATAGCTTGGAGATTTGAGGTTTTCCAAGACTCATTCATAGAGCTACCCATGGCAAGCCAATAGGGTACGCTAATTTCGCGGGCCGTGTTCTCTAATCTCGCCTCTGCACTATCGCCGGCTCGCTTACGCAACAGCCGTTTGCGGAGCCGACGATGGCATAGATTGATAATTGGCCAACTGTCTGCGGGGCTGCAGAAATATCGAACCTGGTTCCCGGGACCTTTTACGACTCTTGCATCGGGGATGCGATCCATGGCTTGGGAGCCTGGGACCAAGTGGACCTGCTATGCCGCGTTGACTTTGCTGTATTCAGCAAGGCCTAACTGAGGACGACCTAGCCCGCGGCTCATGAACGGTGAATCCCGATCCGCATGTGTTGCATAGCATCTATAGGGGCTCTCTTTTTCTGGTCCTCTAGGCCCAAAGAGGCACGACGATCGACCGGATATTTCCTCTCTGGTGGTCCCTTTGCAAGACGGCACAGAGGGTTGCATCCCCTCGAGGGCCAAGTGAGACAAGAGACTCTCGGATGCGGGCTTGCCGGTCCATTTAAAAGAAGATTAGTCTCTCCCACAAGTAGTTCATCGAGAATGAATGACTTATTTGGCTATTTATCCACGCAGCATCTTAGTGCTCAACTGTCAGCTCGCGGGCTCCCGGCATGCTTTCTTTGCGGCTCCCCCGCCTGTCGCCCGTTTCAACGCACTAGTGTATAAGGCTAGAGAATCCCAAGTGTTGGGCGGTTCGAAACTCAATCGGCAGGTCTGATAATGTCGTCCGACGCCATCCAACAGTTGCTCGCGGCTCCTGCGGGGACGCCACCAAATGGCACCACCGCCAACTTCGAGAACCCCCCGAATCGAAACGACCTTGCCTGGGGCATCACCACGTTCTGCACCGTCATTCTGACCATTTGCTTCCTGCTTCGATGTTACGCCCGCATGTGGGTGGATAGGAGAGTTGGCATTGAGGAGAGTATGTGTTTACCCTGAGGCAAGTCCAATACAGGTCGAGAATATCATAGCTAACATTTCTTTAGTCTTGATGGTATTAGCATATGTTAGTCCTTCCTCCATCCCCTCCCTTCCCCTAATCGACTTTGCGCCACCGTTATCACCTACCACGATCGATCATACTCATAAACTGATAGGGATCCTACTGGGGAACAGCCTACGCGGCATATGCTCTGATATGGACTCCTGGTTACTATGTTCACACTTGGAATCTTTACAACAAGGACCTGGTTAGACCGCTTTGGGTGAGTCTAACTTACTACCTCTCCGTAAAGATATGACTGCTAACCACAGCCAGCTCATCCTCGTTTACGGCTGCTGCTACTCCGCCGTTCTTCCTCTAGTCAAGACCGCCATCCTTTTCGACTGGTGCCGAGTCTTTGTCGTGGCTGATAAATACAAGAGCATGTTTTGGTGGGGATGTATGGGCTTGATCGGTTTCCAGTGCTGTTGGGGGATAGCATGCATTGCCCTTCTGAATATGCAATGTAGGCCCCATAACGCCATCTGGGAGTTTTACGTCCCGAGCCAGTGTTACTCTCTACCAAAGGTCATGCTCTCCTCGGCAAGCGTCCAGGTAATCACCGACTTGTTCATGGTGCTGCTACCCCAGAGGATTATCTGGGGCCTGAACATGAATTGGCAGAAGAAAATGGGAGTCTCGGTCATTTTCGGAGTCGGAATAGTGTAAGTCTTTGAGCCCGAAGCGTTTGCGCATCTTCATTTGTTGCCTGCAAACTAACAATATCTAGCGCCTTGGTCGCGGCTTGTTTCCGTTTAGCACACACAGTCACCTTTTCCAAGACATCGGATCGGATGTATTTCATCGGCCCTCTCTTATTCTGGGCTTGCGCTGAGATGACTTGCGGTTTCTTCATTCTCAGCGTGCCGGTTCTTCCCAAGCTCATCGCCGAGTCTGAGCTTTCACGTACGATCAAGAGTGCTCTTGGAATCAGCGTCAAGTCCAACAGCCAGTCGGGTTACAACTCCAAGTATGGCCCCAATTCCGCGTCCAATCAGCTATCCAAAAATGGGATGCAGTCAGACAACTACTACAAGATTGCCGAGGATGGCTTGCCAATGTCAAACCTCGACAACTCGGAATCGCAGGAACACCTACGCGAGGAGAGCAAGATCGACCGCAAGAACACTGTACATGTGACGCGTACGACACACATCACCGTCACCTCTGGCTCAAATTCTAGCAGTGATCTAGGAGATGAGCCTAATCCGTGGAGCAGAGGGAGATGAAACTGTATAGATAATGAAACTCAACCAGTGCATTTTGCGATTTTTCTGCAAAACAAAAGCTCGGCGCAGGCTAAGGATAACTTTAGAAGGAAAAAATGATTCCCGGCACCAATGTGTGCTTGTAGGTCGATGTTTCGGTTACCTACTTTGCATTCGTACGTTGCATGCCCGTGCTCCACGCGATCCTAACCGTCCCAATTGCCAAGGTTCGCAAAAGATGGCATGGCATGTTTTAATTGCTTAAAACAATATCTAAAAAAGTTTTGCAATTCTGCAATAGGCTGTATTATTACTTAGACCAACCCGGATTCTTGGAACAGTCCTCGCTATTTCAATGAGATGATGGTTCAGTTGTACAAGAACCGAGGGAAATACCCGCAAGGAGTGAGCTGCAAGGATAGTAAACTTCAATATCAAATGATTAATTTTCATGAGCTATTTTCTTACCGTGAAGCATTGTAAGATATACGCGGGCATTTGAGTCATGCCAATGTTCGGTCATCTCCATCAGTCTCACATCACAATCAGTGAATGATCTAGATCCTCAATACATACATGACCCAGCCAACAGTTGGTCTCGATCCTCTAAACAAAAATGAAAGCCAAGCTAGATTGCTTTAGTTTCTGTACGAGCCCAGCTTGCAGCGCGATCGGGCATTGCCTACCTAAAATGATGTGCCAAAAGTCTGGCGACACCAGTGCCACTTTTCGAACGCGACCACCTCCCCGGTTTTTCAATCTAAGACCTAAAACAATAAATAAAATCTAATAGCCTTAGCATAAAGTAAACCTAGTATTATTATTTGTCAGGTTATTTATGCTGGTTTACTTTATTTATTTTGTTGGATTAGTGGATGGTCTGTCGTGAGGCGTTGCCAGACTTTTGACTCATCATTTTACGTCCCTCCGGAACTAATTGCTCGACGATGCAAAAAAAGAAATTGGATGGCATCGTGAGACTACTTGCTCCCGGCAGGGCTTGAACCTGCGACCTTCGCATCACCAAGACTTTTCAAATGAAAGTATTAGTACGAAGCTCTAACCAACTGAGCTACGGAAGCCGTCCAATGAGAACTCGGGTTCGATGGTGGAGCGTCGCCAAGCGAGGGTTTTGACATGGGGGCTGCTACCGAAGCGAATGTGGTCGTTTCGCCAAATCTTTGCGCCTCTTGGCTGTGGTTGTCGAGTGGATCCTTGTTGGAGATCATGCCGCTCTGTTTAGCTTGACCACCATATCAGTACCACGAGGATGTCAATGTCTTGAGTTGAGGACTGTAGTATAGAGAAACTTCGATATGGTTAGTTAGGATTCATGGTATCCCAGGTGTCCCAAGTGAGCGACGGCAGAAGAGGCAGAGTCGACTCGGTGCAATCCAATTTCAACGCCTAGCCCCATCCACGAGGTCAATGTGGGCGAAAACACTGATTTCCGTTTCTAGCGATCACCAGGCTAGCCCAAACGATCCATGTCGATCCCTTCAGGTGAAGACAAGGTATCTCGCTTACAAGATTTCCCAAAATACGCGGGTTTGGAGTCGGTCATTGGGGACATAAAAATTGAACAGAGAATAAGAACAAGGAAATTCGATTCATGGCATAATTCTATCTGCATAACAAGCGTATCATCCAATCAATGGCTCAAGAGGAAACAATATACCAAGACACCCACTCAGTGGGTCGGCGGTGCGGTTTGAAACAGAGAAAGGGTATATGTACATGTAGAGGGTCGGCAAGCATTTTCACATCTTACAGCTTGACCCGGCCAGCGTCGAGCGCCTGCCAGTCTTCTTTGGTGAAGAGAACATATGTGTCTTTCTTCAGCCAGTACACGGTACCCAGCTCCTTGTCCGAGCTGGGCTTGACACCCGCTGAACGGAGGATGTGCTTTTGCTGCTTATTGGTGCCCGTAATCTGGCCGCCGCCCATCTCTGCCATGACGCGCAGGAACAGCGGGCGGGCGAAGCGCGGGAGCGACTTCTCGACGTGCTCAGCGACGCTGCGCAGCGTCCGGGTGCTCGGCTGCCCCTGCCCGGCAAAGAACACGGCGGCGCAGCCCGCGCGGCCGTCGTGATGGGGCAACTGGACGCCGTAGACGTTGGCCTCCTTGACCTCTGGGTGCTTGCACAGGGCGTCGCTGACCTCGGCTGTCGACACGTTCTCGGATTTCCAGCGGAACGTGTCGCCGATGCGATCGTGGAAGTAGACGCGGCCGTCCGAGTCCCAGCGCATCACGTCGCCGGTGCGGAACCACACGTCGCCGCGGCGGAACACGTTGCGGATCAGTTTGGACTCGGTGGCCTTCGTGTTTCCATAGTAGCCCTGGAAGCGGCCGAGGGGGTTGTCAGCCGGTAGCTGGAAGATCATCTCGCCGGGCTCGCCACTGCGAGGCTTTCGGCAGCGGCCGGTGCTCGGGTCGCGGACCGGCATTTCCGTGCTCCAGTCAAGTTCGACAAGGGCGACGCTGAAGCCCATGACAATGTTGTAGATCCAGCCATTACGGCCAATGGCGCCGGCTGTGAGCTCGTTCTTGGACAGGTTCCAGGTGGCCAGGGGTGCTTCGGTGGCGGCATAGAACTCGCAGATGGCCTCGACGCCGAAGCGCTCCTTGAACTCGTTCCAGATGTCTGGGCGCAGGCCGTTTCCAAACGCGACGCGGACCTTGTGCTTCTTGTCGAGGCATTCCCCAGTCACCGTGTCGTACTTGGGAGGGGCGGCCAGCAGATAGCGCAGCGTCTCGCCGACATATTGGATGCTGGTGGCCCCGGACTGACGAACCTCCTTCCAAAACGTCGTTGTCGAAAATTTGCGACCAATGGCAGTGGTCGATGCAGCTAATACAGAATTACAAAAGGCAAGGATGGAGGCTGAAGAGTGGTAGAGGGGCATTGACTAATGACATAGTGAGCACTACTAGTTCAGGAACAGCTCAGACAGGGGCGGGCAGCATGTCTTACAGTGTATATGACGTCGCCATTGCCTCTAGCCAAGAGCCCCTCGGCAAAAGAGCCACCGACGATACATTTTCCCCAAGACACAACGGCCGGCTTGGGCAATCCCGTTGTGCCCGATGTGTAGATGAGAATGGCGATGCCAGACAAGCTCTTTTCGGAACGGTCGGAGTCCGGGGCGCGAACAGGGGAGTAGCGGAGGATTTTGGCCTCGAGGTCGCGTGTCAGCTCCACGAAGCGAATACCGCGCTGCTTGTCGCGGACCTCGGGCGTCACATTGGCGGCGACTTGAGGGTCGACAATGCACAGCTTGGTGGTGGCGGCGCTCAGGCAGTGCGAAAGCGGCTCGCCCGAGAGGTTGTAGTTGATGAAGGCGGGCTTTGCGCCGATGCTCCAGAGCCCCCACCACAGCCAGACGAAGTGGTCCGAGTTCTGGAAGTCGAGAGCGACGATGTCCTTGGGCCGGACGCCCAGCTCGGAGCTCAGCCAGTGGCCGTAGCGCAGGATGATGTTGTAGGCCTGCGCATACGAGTAGCGCTTGCCCTCGAAGATGAGCAGAGCGCGGTCGGCCGTGGAGCTGTCCTTTGCGACGGACTCGAGCACGTAGAAGAGGTTCAGGCGATCGGTGAATTCGCGGTAGTACATGCGGCCGGCGCCGGTGAGGGCGCATTTGAGTAGGAGGAGGTCGTACCAGGCCGACGATCGGGCGTTGAGGTAGGCCATGGTGGCCGCAATGGCCGGGGCGACGACGGGCAAGGGGACTTTTGCATGACGAGACGGTGTTAGTGGGACGAGGGCTGGAACTGCGACGGGAATGCTGCTACTCACGCGCCATGGCTGCAGATACTGGCAAAGCGCCCTCTTGTCTATGGTTTCAAAGCAAAGGAGAGGTCGTCGACGACCCTGCCAAGGCCTCCCGACAAAACAAAGTTATGGGCACGGCTCAAGCCTGTCTGCGACGTGGGTCGCCGCCGTGGGCTGATGGCTTGACTTTGGACGCACGCGACTATCGATACCAGCGGCGTATCCACTCTGCAACGGCCAGAATGACATGCAGGCGGGGTGTTAATTGCTCTTTTGCACGCAGGGACCGGGATATGCTGAAATAGAAACCTAAGACATGGGGAACGGGCCGAGGGGCGGGCTTGGGCGTATTTGATCTTGTTCGTTTGCTGTGCGTCACGGCGCCAGCCAACGCTTGGGGCCATTGTTGTGCTCGGCTCTGCACATGTCGGACAGGGCCGCTCTTGGCAGCACACAGCCCGCGTCTGCAAATGTCGAGCCTCGATTAGAGTCGCGTGTAGAGTTGCAGAGGGGCGCACAATGCCATGCTGCACATGGCAACAGCCTGGACACGGCGCACCGCTCTTTTGGCCGTATTAGTGACCAAGATGTGTGCGGGTTGTGTCTCTAGCATCCCAAAGAGGTAACCCATGCATGGCGGCGGGCCTGCGGCGTAGGCTCCCCCGGTTCTCGGTTCCGAGGATCCAAACCCCCAGGGCTACCAAACAAGACAGAGCCGGGGCAGCTGTTGGCTGATTGTTTGGATGCATGACAAGAACACAAGGGGCCGTGATACCTCGGCACGTTGTTTTTTGGGCTGTTCCCCCTGGTTTGATGTCACAATGCATCAACGGGCGCGCTGCTCATTCGGGGAATGCAGTTCGGCGGGGGAGCGGCGGGGCTGACAATCTGGGGAAGCACGGCACCACGAGAGCCGAAGAAGGAGGGGGTCGCAT
>NAGG01001210.1:0-23322 GCA_003031705.1 Calonectria naviculata
CCCCTCCTCCGTCCCGCCATCCCCGGCGCCAGAAGTGGTGGACGAGGACCACCCCGTCTAGGACTCGCCATTCCTCCCTCGCCAAATGCCAAGCCAGTCGGTAATCAAGGAGGCGCACCGGCCGCCGTTTCCTCAAGACCGCCGTTGCCGACACTGCATCTCGCAACTCCTATGGGAAGCCAAACCACCCCGTATGAGCAACCTCCTCGATCTCAATGCGCAAATCAGCCAGGCCAGTCAGCAGGTGGAGGAAGCGAGAGCAGTGCTGCACACTCGAGGTCGGGCAGTTTTGGTCCTCTAGATGGTAGAGCAAGTAACCCCACCTCTGCCGGGTCTCAGTACTCGGCGCTCTCGTTCGCATCACAGTATGGCATCGGCGTGCCGAGGGCGCAAGGTACCCCTGACCCTGTGTCTGCCGTTGGGTCTATGTACTCTGAAAGAAGCGAAGGTGGTGTTGCCATGGAAAGGGATGGCAGCCTCCAGGGGCTTGAGGCCTTTGATAAACTCAGTCTCGAAAAGGGTAGAACCCTTGATGTTGACGAATTGGATGAGGAAGGCTGGAGAATCGCCAGCATGGAAAAGAGAATCGTCGAGATTGGCAACTTGGGTGAAGGCGCCGGAGGTGCAGTCACCAGATGCAAGCTCAAGGGCGGTAACACCGTGTTTGCGCTCAAGGTGAATATGACACACCCATTGATATTTCGCATTCGTTAACCAGTGCTTGTTTTCTAGGTTATCACCACAAATCCTGATCCCGACGTTAAAAAGCAGATTCTTCGAGAGTTAGGATTTAACAAGGAGTGTGCCTCGGATCACATCTGCCGTTACTACGGTGCCTTTGTCGACCCCGCCACAGCTACCATCTCCATTGCCATGGAGTTTTGCGAAGGTGGTTCGCTCGACAGCATCTACAAGGAAGTCAAACGATTGGGAGGACGAACTGGCGAAAAGGTGCTGGGCAAGATCGCCGAGGGTGTCCTTGGTGGTTTGACTTATCTTCACACTCGACGAATTATTCACCGAGACATTAAACCATCCAACATTCTACTATGTCGAGATGGTGCCGTGAAACTCTGCGATTTCGGAGTCTCCGGTGACTTTGGAACCAAGGGTGAGGCCAACACTTTTATCGGAACCAGTTACTACATGGCTCCCGAGCGAATCACCGGCCAGTCATACACCATCACATCAGATGTGTGGTCAACCGGAGTGACACTTCTCGAAGTCGCACAGCATCGCTTCCCCTTCCCAGCTGACGGCACAGAGATGCAGCCCCGAGCTGGTCTCATTGATCTGCTCACCTACATCGTGCGCCAACCCGTGCCCAAATTGAAGGATGAGCCCGATATGGATGTGTACTGGAGCGACAACTTTAAATACTTTATTGAGTGCTGGTATGTTTTCGCTATGCCTCATCGCGAAACGCTTTACTAACAAGATGACAGTTTGGAAAAGCAGCCTCAACGCCGAGCCAGTCCGTGGAAGATGATGGAGCACCCCTGGATGGTAGAAATGCGTTCTAAGCGTGTTAACATGGTCAAGTACCTCTCCTTCGTGTGGGGATGGGAGGACCAGGCTGCTTAAGCATCTTCGAGACGTCCAAGAATGGTATCACAATGGTAATTTGAGCCACGTTGCACTCCTCCCTGCGCTATACGCATGAGGGGTTGCAATTTACGCCCTGACATATCTTGCCCATGACGACATTAAAGGCTGGGCCTAGGTCATGCGGCAATCAACCGAAATTCGAATTCGTCAGTTTGTGAACGGGATTTTCAGATCAGCATGGCATGGCGGGTTGGATCATCACACAGGATACGGTGGGGCCGACTTGCGTACCTTGGGAAGCCGGAACAACAGTGACGATCAGGATGCTGTACAGTTGTCAGAATCGGTTCGAACTGCGAGATTGTTATGTCGGAAATCCAAATGTTCCGAGAACGACACGGAATATCCTGTTATCGAGCAAGCGTTTGACGCTTCCCAAAATTTATGTATTTCCCACTAATAGATGGGCAGCGGGTTTTAGGATACAAAAACTTTTTTTTCTACATTTTCGCCGCTCAAGTGTTTGCCTGTGCTACATGGATGTGTCATTTGAGGACCCCCAACCAAGCCTCATTGTGACATGGAAACCAATATGCATTCATGTAAATAATATCCCAAATGCAAGGATGCAAATAATAGTCTGCTCTAGCTCATTCGAAAGTTGGACATGGAAACGAAGAAACACTCATACAGTCGTTGAACAAGAAATTCAAGTATCATTCATATGCATGGGTATCTATATGCTGACATGCCCTTGTGCGATTAACCAGTAGTCCGAACTCAGGCGGACACTTCTCCTCCCGGTGGGTCGCCCATAAGGTCTCGGAGAGCAATTGTCGCATAAGCACTTCGACCAAGCTGGAACTTGACAACTACGGCAACCTTGTTTGGCTCTTGTGGAGAGGAAGCCTCAGCGCCCGCCTCTTCGGCTGCAGGAGGGGCTTCCTTGGGCGCCTCCGGATCGGGTTTCGCAACCTCTCCGGTAGCTTCTTCTCCTTCCACCTTGGCCTTCTTCGCCATTGGCTCTCCATTGGCATCGTCACGCCTCCGCTTGCCAGCCCCGTTGCTGCTAGCATTCTGTTTCGCCGCCTTGATAATATCTAGGTCCGTGGGGTGCATCTGCTCAATGTCGTCAGCATAGGCGCGGACCTCGACTGACGGCTGGGCCAGGAAGCGGTTCATGAGCTTGCGGTAGCGCCCAGGCAAACTGAATTCGCGTCGCATGCGGCGCATCTTGTGCGGGTCGAGCGAGCCGTTTTCTTCGCTGCCCATAAACTCCTCGTAAAATGTGCCAATCTCGTTGTCCGGGTACACAATGTCGTACCCCGGCGTGGGTAGCACAATGTCGTAGACAGTGTAGCGGCCACTGGCAGCCTCCTCTGCCGTCAAGGGTCTGGCACGCACGGGTGCGTCGTCATCATCGTCGACGGGATTGACGATGTCGTCGCCGTCTTGGTCCTGACCGCTAACGAGGGGAGTCGACTCGGTCTGAGCGATGACCAGGTCGCCCTTGACAACCGCCTCGCCGTGTAGCTCCCAGCGCTTGCTAGCAGCGTGGTTCCATACGTAAGACTGATAGGCGTGCAGGTACATGGAGCGCAGGCCTCGCGTGATGTGAACCAACGCACCAACAAAGTCCTTGCGAGATTGCGCGCCCTGCCTGTTCAGGTGGCGGAAAATACAGCTCTCCGCCGAGAAGCGTCTAGGAAGAATCCTGGCGGCCCTGTCAATGTCCTTTCCGGTCAGGAACAGCATGCAGGCCTGGTTTCGAAGATAGTCGTCTCGCTTGGACGCCTCCTCAGGGACCTCTCCGGCCTCCGCTTTGGCGGCAATCTCTTCGTCGTAGTGAAGAAGCGACTTGACAGCCCCCTCGTAATTATCGTTCAGAATCAACTTTCCAATCTCGTGTGTGCCGATCTGATGGGTTCCAAATCTCTGGTGCCCAAAATAGTTGATCCATCCATGATCAGCCATGTGAGCCAAGGCAGACTCGACGTTTGCCTTAAACTTCTCCACTCTATGCGGCACAGGCACGTCCTTAGGTTCACCAATCATCTCGCAATTCTTGATTGAAATCACAAACTCATTGCCCGCAAGTTGACCCAGATAAACGGGCTTCTCATGGTATTCGTAGTCGCCCGTTGAAACGCCCCACAGTCGCCCATTGATACCTGCAAGGTTTCTCATTCGCATATATCGCACGGAACACCGCTGCACAGTTGCGGCTCTCCGGTCCTTGGTTCCGGCATACCCAATGACTTGAGGCTTGACCTTGAGAAAGCGTGCAATCTGGTTTACGGCATCCATTGTATCACGGTTTTCCTTGTACAGAGTAAAGTGAAGGTATTCACCTGCAGGCTTCTCCTCACGCCTGTCACGGTTGCCTCGATTTCTCTTTCTCGAATTTCCCTTTTTCTGGGGAACAAAACTGGCGATGATAGCACCAGATTCGTCGGTGTTAGTTTCAATCTGAGATTTGAAAATACGGCGAATCTCCTGGTGAATTTGGCCTCGTTTGGGCCGGTCATCAACGGGCTTGGAAGTGACGGACTTCTTCTTCTCATGGTCAACGCCAGGACCTGCCTTGTAGAGTTCGATAAGCTCCTGGGCAAAGACAGGGTCGGTTAGGGCCTCGAGGGCGGCTGCGTCTTCGGCAGATACGTCTCGTAATTGCTCTGGTCGGGTAGGTTCGTTTCCATTGGTCGAGGTTTCTTTTCTTTCTTCACTTTTATTCTCTTCCTGCTTTGCTTGGTCGTTCTTGGGCTGGTCATTGGGCCCGGCCGCCTATAGCTAATGTTAGCTTACGGAGAGTACCATAGCAACCAAAAGCCATACTGGTGTCTCCTCATCTAGAACTCCCACATGCTTCAGGTGCAGAACTGTTCCATCCTCGCTAATCTCATTTACTTGGAAGTCGGAGAATCTTTGAATGTCAGTCTTGCCGCGCGGCGAATTGGAATCAATGGCCGGCGCTTACCTGGCGCGAATGTCACCAGTCCATGCTGTGGCCAATGGGGTAGCCATCTGGGTGATCCCGAGGGTTTTGTTGTAGGCAGCGCCGCCGCGCGCCATGAAATGAATTTGCTCGGTCATGTCTCCTTCGAATCGTGACGAGGTATGCGACTTGCGACGATTCTGTGAAGCTGCGACGGGTATGTTATTTTACCCTTGCCTAGCGGGGCGACTTTTGCGACAATCGATTTTTACTCCGGCAATAAACCCGTAGAGACCAAATATGGAAGGCGGTGAGATAATCTCACCATTGGAATCAAGAGCCACCGCCTTCCGTTTTTAGAGAGCCAATGCTCTAGGGTAAGGAGCGCCTTGTGAAGTCCTCAGCAGCTATTCAACTTCACCAATTGATAATAGAATATCAGGAAAAGTTCGCGTGTAAATTGATGATTCACACATGCACGGATATCTCTTTGATGTCTGGTTTTTTTTTATTTTTTTATTAGATATTGCTTCCCTGGTCTGAAGATACGTTTAACCCCACGTTGTCAGCAATACTTCGTTTACTCAAATTCGTGATTTAATGCTACACCCTAGATTGGTCCGAATGATTTGAATGTCAATCAACTGTTCTTTCTCAAGGATCTCAACCATCTTCACCACCGGAGGAGTTTTTAAATGTCTTTCCATGGCCTCTTGGTCATCATATCTGTTCTCTTTGTTAGGCGGGTTTTTTATTAAGCGGGTAGCAATTACCCTTCTAGAACAACGAATTGCTCCTTGCCATCATTGAGATCGCTAATGCCCTTGTGCAGTTCATATCGATGCACATAAGGCTCATTTTCCTGGACATAGCGGACGCATTCTTCAAAGAGCTCCAAGAACTAGTGATATGAGTGATCATGGGGTTACTTGATCCAGCTTGTGTGCAAACTTACCCGTGCGGCTTTGCCAGGCTTGGGCGTGATGACTGCAGTCAGTTCAACGGGCGCCATCTTGATCACGGGAAAATTTCGCTGAACAAAGAAATCGAAGGATGCAAGTGGAAGCTGCCTGGGAACTTAATCAAACCGGCCTGGGCCGAGAGTATTTATTAACGAGGGGCTGCGGACTAGAGCAGACTTTTTGCCGTGGCTGTGGAATTGACGCGGAAAATGATTGCCAGCGCACTATCATGAAATGCCGCCAAACTGAACCACCGTCATCAATACAGTGTATATGATATAGACCGGAAAGAGTGCACACATAATAGACGATTAGTCCTCTACGAAAACAAATATTACGAAATGACTAAGGACGGTTGTAATTTCCCAATAAATCAGTATATTTGACTTTGGAGGGGCCTGGATTGCTCACACAAGACAATTCACTTCCTTGCAAAAGTCTCCGTGCATCCGTATCATGTAATACGGATATTTTAACAATACAGAAACGTATTCTATGAGTTATTAGCAAGGCTGGGCCAGCCTACGTGGTTGTCAGATTCTCCTGTGAGTCAAGGACTGTCTCAGCGAGGCACCGACAACCGACCAACACCTCTCCATTTTCGGGTATGTTTGGAATTAATGATAAGCCACTGGGCAATGTGACTCCATGTTTTTATTCGATTGTAAGACTAGATATGTATGGCTTGCTAAACTCTCCCTCATTGCCCCAGCGAACCCGAGTGCTTTTCAGAGGCAGGCAAGCATGTGCTAATCTCCATTGAGTATTCCAATTATTGATAAATATAGAGCCCATATCTGACTATGTTTGGAATTGTGAAGGCTCTTCGGACTATCTTGCATACCTCACAGATATGTTGGAACTCCGAGTGTCTGGGTGTGGTGATGAAAGAGCCCGTATTTCGCAGATCTCTTGTGCACAAGAGACCCAAGCCGATTTTTAAAGACTAAAAAATCTGAAAAGTGAAACTTTTAACCAATATCTACTGTTGGATCTCGGCACTTGATCCGGGCTAGTTTGCAGATAGGCATAACCTGAGTTCTCGATAAGAGGAAGGGAATGCCATCGGAGTTCCTCGAGCATCACAATTGGACGAATGGAAATTTTTCAAAAGACATGAGGGTGAGATCATTAAGAAAAAAAAGGCTATCATGTATGGGTTGAAGGGAAGATGAGCAAAACGTAAGGGATAGTCGACCGAGAGCACTCGGGTTCTAAACGTTGTAGGAGCTTGAAAAGTTTGGGAGACCACGCCTGTCGCCTGGGCTTATTACGACAATGAAGTAATAGCAAAAAATGCATAAAGAAGTGTATAAAATGAAACTATACTGGATGAATTTAAAATATACGTATACGTAAACCGATAAAAGAAAAGAAGATGAATAAATAAGATTGTAAGCTTATATCGTTTTGTACATATATGATTTGTTTTATAGGGTTATCTAGATTACAGACTTTCCTTCCCTGTCAGTCTAAGTACCCCCGGCGGTAATGTAAAAGTGAGGATGGTATACTACAAGTACGTCCGTAATGTTGTCAGCTAAAGAGATGGGAACTCATGTACAGAATAGTTGTCCCACCTCATGGCTTCATTCTCGGATACGTCGTGAGTGTTGCTCTAGGTCGAATGTATCCAATCAGTACGAACTTACAAGGGATTCCCTGAACCGTTGAAACATAAAGACGCAAGGCTCGCATTTGATAGAATAAAGAAGCCACCCAACCGAGGCTGTGGACGAATTGAGCCACATCTGCAGTTGACGAGACAAGTGAGGGGCAATTTTCAAGGGTCCCAATGGCGGGGCACGAGCCAACCAGTCCACCTCTGACCCAACTCACCTTTACCAGTGCAACACCCACGACACACGCGCAAGATGGGTAAAGGCGACAATAAAAAGGGCGGAGACAAGGGCGGAGGAAAGGGAAAGGGTGGGAAGGGTAAAGAGACCGAAAAGGACACCAAGGAGTCTGGTGGTGGCGGCGGCGGCAAGGCCAAGGGCGCCCAGTCCATCAATGTCCGTCACATCCTGGTACGTCTTGGTTCAATTGCCCTCAATTCCTGGAGCTATGTTGTGGCTCTAGGGCTCGATGCCATGCTAACGAATGACCATAGTGCGAGAAGCATGCGAGAAAGGAGGAGGCCCTGACCAAGTTGAACGAGGGTGTCAAGTTTGATGATGTGGCACGCGAGTACTCAGAGGACAAGGCCAGACAAGGTGAGCGATGATGTGCATGGCGGGCTGCAGCAAGGGGCATGACATGCTAACAGCATGACTCCTAGGCGGCTCTCTTGGTTGGAAGACCAAGGGAAGCTTGGATCCCAAGTTTGAGGAAATTGCATTCGGCCTAGAGCCTAGCACAACGGCTAGTCCCAAGTTTGCTGAGGTCAAGACTGGGTTTGGATATCACATTATCATGGTGGGTTCATTTCCTCAAGGTCATTATCCACAGCCGCTTTCTAACCACAGGGCCTAGGTCGAAGGACGGAAGTAGACTCTTAATCCATATGCACAATCAAATACTTTTCCATCACACATTCAAATTTGATCGTCACGTGCGCAAGTTTCACTCGAAGTGCAAGGGGATACTCTATCCAATGATGCCCAGTATTTTTTTTATATTCCTCTCGATGCAATATGGCCGTGAGACGTAAGGCCTAAACCCATTCAGATGCCAGCGGAAGCGGCTAGAGTACAACCACAGAGTCGTAACCAGTGGACTCGAAACAAAGTCCGGACCTCTAAACCCCTTCACATCCAACGCCGTCCGTGTCCAAGTGCGCTTATTGCTCGGTCTGGAAGTAGTTGAGGAGGATGGAGCGCTCCTGCGACTCCTCACCCCAGTCCTTGACAACGACGCAAGAGCAGTTGACAACCTTGCGGGCGTTACCCTCACGGTCCAGGACGCCTGCATAAACATGTTAGCTTGTCTTGCCGTAAAATTCATCTTCGCTCAGAGGGACTTACAGAGACCGGCCCACTCGCCGAGCTGCTTGCCGTCGGGGATCTTGATGAGGGGAATGTTGTGCTCGTTGCAAAGAGCAATGACGAGCTTCTTGTAGGCCTCCTCCTCGCAGTTCTCGTTCAGGACACACATGTGAGCCTGTCGTCGGTCGAGGGCCTTGGAGGCTTCACGGAGACCGCGGGCGAGACCGTCGTGCATGAGGGCGAGCTTGAGAGCACCCTTGAGGGCGTCGAGAATCGACATCTGGCCCTTGGGGGCATCGCCAGAGACCTCAATCTCCTCGGAGACCTCGGGGGCGTTGTTCTCTTCTACGTCCGACTGTAACCTCGTTAGCCACAATGGCCTGGGATTTTTTTCCCCGCCGCCGCACCAAATACAGGCCCGGCGCAAAGGCTCGGACGCGCAATTGACAGGCTTCACGGCAACGGTTTCGAAAAACTCACCATTTTGGATTGATTTTCTTGTCGGGCGATCCTCGAAGATTTTTATGTGTATCAAGGAACAAAAAGAGTAGGGGAAGAGGGGGTTTGCTTCGTGAACTGGAAGTGTCTTCGTTTGGGTGTCACGCAGATTTGCCGAAATCTAAACGACCGAGTGCGCGGGCCCTTAGGGCAATTTTTCGCGCACGGACCACCAGGGCACACTTTCCAGTGGATTCGCGATACTCTTTTTTTTTTTTTTTTTCTCTCATTTGCTGCATTCCTCTCTGTCAATCCGCATCCATCGGAACACGAAAATTCAAAGAGGTATGTATGACTGACGCTGTCAGCGACTCGAATCCAGTAGGATGATGCCTTTCACAATGGCAGGGGAGAGCAATCCTGAGCGCCGCTGGCCGTGAGGCCTTTGATTCTGGGACGCACCGCTGGCGACGTCTCTCGATACGCTTCTCCTCTTCAGAATTGGGCGGCAGAACCCTCGGCGATCGATCGTTGAGGGCACTCTCCTCGCTCACAGCCTTCGGGAAGGCTAACATCGATGGTTTTTGGCAGATACCTCATATCCCGTCTCGATTTGAGAATCTCCATTTCAAACCGCCAAAATGGTCCGCACTTCCGTTCTCCACGATGCGCTCAACGCCATCAACAACGCCGAGAAGGCCGGCAAGCGCCAGGTCCTGATCCGACCTAGCTCCAAGGTCATCATCAAGTTCCTCCAGGTTATGCAGCGCCACGGTAAGTGCAGCATTTATCCATTTGCAAGACGTCTTCCCTTTTACCCCCTGTCTCCACCATTCGGCATGATAACTAGGGCGACTGTCGCTACTGCTCCACGACCCAGCCCCTATAAATTGCCGATAGATTAAAACTCGGAGATCTTACACGTTTTTCTGATTTTACCCATGACGTCTATACGTTTAATCTCTCGAAACATGCTGACAATTTATCTTCAGGCTACATCGGCGAGTTCGAGGAGGTCGATGACCACCGCTCCGGCAAGATCGTCGTCCAGCTCACTGGCCGTCTCAACAAGACCGGTGTCATCTCTCCCCGCTACAACGTCCGTCTTGCCGACCTCGAGAAGTGGGTTGTCAAGCTGCTGCCTGCTCGTCAGTTCGGCTACGTCATCCTCACCACCTCTGCCGGTATCATGGACCACGAGGAGGCCCGTCGCAAGCACGTTGCTGGCAAGATCATTGGTTTCTTCTACTAAATGGGACGGATATAAAAAAGTTTTCTAAAAGAGCCTGGCATTCTCGGCGTTGGGGAGGATTATGATGACAATGACCGATGCGATTTTTGATAGCCGATGAGCTTGTCGCACACGCGAGCACTATGTAATGGAACCTTACGAGATGTTCAGAGCCACCTCCACAAATGCTGTTTGCGTCGTGACATTTTTTGTGAACTCGATTAAATGCCAATCTATGTACTTCATGAAGCCATCATGCTAACTGTATGACCCCTCAATAACCTAGATATTCGTGCTGTCGAAAAACAGCGAGCTGACTGGGAGCTCTGCATTCATTCTGTCCCTCTGTGACGCTTGGACTGGCGAGTGGGGCGCAAGCTAATTCACCCCGGTCAACCGCTTTGTTTACATACGCCGTGGCCATATGCCCGCTAGCCAATCACAGACAGGCTCACATGTCGACGCTTGCTCAGGCCTTCCTCTGGCGTAACAATCTCGGACCAAATTGTACATCGAACAACTCATCTGTTAGATCGACACTCCCGAATTCTATTTGTTGGTTGGACTGTGACGATCCATCGGCGACTGATAACGACAATATCGACGTCAGCCAGAACGGCACCCTTGTTTACTCTGCCACGAAGGCGACAGCACGATGATCCTGCCAGCTTGAACCTGGAACATCGACTGCTCTCATTCCACTTGATCCAGGGTCTTCTCTCTGCCCAGTGACTACACCCTCGCCTGGCGCGGGGCAATAACTGCTAATATGATAGCCATTCCTTCTGCCCAACGGCGACAACTTCTCACTGCCGTGGCCACCGTCTCGTTCTTAATTTGCGCCTATACCTTCTTGCACATATTCTCAGAGTCTGATTACTCCGCCGTGCGACTTCCTGCCCCTCCCTCAAACCCCGAGAATGATAGTGTTACAACCGGCGGGCCGATGCCCAAAGCTGCTCCTGCAGGAGGACATCCCATCACGCACCTTATCAGCGATGCGGAACGCGAGTTTCAAGAGACAAGAAAGCGCCAATCCCAGTCATTGAATGAGGCTGTTGTCGAATATCGCAGGCGGTATAAAATGCCACCTCCTCCAAACTTTGATAAGTGGTTCGAATTTGCCAAGGCAAACGGCGTGCAAATGGTGGATGAGTTTGATACAATCCATGACTTGATCACGCCTTTCTGGGCCTTGAAACCCGAAACTATTCGAGCGAGGGCGAGGGAAGCTCTGGGATTCGACAATGGTTTGGTTGGTGTGGCAATTCGAAATCATGAGATTACAAAGATGCAAGGCTACCCCGAATGGCAGCAAAATGCGACAAAGGGCATGCTGGCCCGACTTCTCAAATACCTGCCGGATATGGATCTTGCTTTCAACATTTACGATGAACCTCGGGTTATTCTATCACATGAAGATCTGGCTAGGTTAAGACGGAAAGCTAAGGAAGAAACCATCCCCGCAGCATTTGCTGTCAAATCGCCGACCAACAAATTCAGCAAGGCCCCTGTTGATTTAAATGATGGCAAGTCGTTTAAAGAGACCACACTCACGCGTTTTAATTCCTATGCACATCAACCAACCTGGAGCGACTCTCGAGTGTCGTGCCCACCCAACACTCCGGCCAGGGGCCTCGAAGAGGACGAGAGACAGGACGAGAGGAGCAGATATAGTATGGGCGAGCTTGGGTTCGTTTACAACACGACAGCAATGTCCGATATATGCCTTACCCCATCGTTGAGCTCTACATACGGCTTCTTTGACGCACCAAACACTTATCAGATTGTCCGCGACCTTTTCCCCATATTCTCTCAATCTAAAATTTCTTCATATAGTGATCTCATTTACCCATCTCCTTGGTATTGGGACAATATGGTGAGTTTTGAGAAAGATAAGGATGTCGACTGGAGCAACAAGAAAAACAAGCTGTACTGGCGCGGCTCTACTACTGGAGGATACAGCCGCAATGGCCGCTGGAGGCGACAGCATCGTCAACGCTTTGTCCAAAGGATGAACGCTCCTGACCAGGCCAAGGTCATGGTAAACCAGGGTACTCCGGAGCAGCCTGACTGGCAGGTCAAGGAGACTCCACGAGGTGACTATCGTGACCTGATTGATCTTCACTTCTCACATGTTGGCCAATGCGATCAGGGCGACTGCGATGCTCAGGCAGAGTTTTTTGAGGTCGCCGAGTACGCAAATCAACAGGACGCCTGGAACTACAAGTACCTACTCGACATGGATGGCAATGCTTTTTCGGGCCGTTTCTATGCCTTTCTACGCAGCAGTAGTCTCGTTTTCAAGATGGCAATTTCCCGTGAATGGCATGCTGAGTGGCTCCGCCCTTGGGTACACTACATCCCGCTCAGCATGCAGGGGGACGAGTGGTTGGAGACGGCACGCTTCTTTAACGATGAGGAAAACGCCAGTTTAGCTGAGCACATTGCCTCAGCGAGTCAGGAATGGGCCAACAAGGTCGTTCGGCGGACCGATATGGAGGCATGGTTGTTCAGACTGTTATTAGAGTAAGTACATCTTGACGTGACAAAATCACAGAGGCTGGAGAACTAACAAGACGGCAGATATGGTCGAGTTATCGACGATAACCGACAAAATATTGGCTTCGCGCCATGGGGACTATAGCTGGAACCTCTAATGATAGGGATTTATCCCGGTTGATGGATAATGAAGGGAACGCATATGGGCAAGCATGGGTATACGGCGCAAGGTCAGAGTTTTGTTTTTGTATATTTATACCTGGGATATATATCATCAACCCACGGATTGGATGGAAGTTCACCGAGGGACAATTGCATTGTTCGAAACACATTGAAAATCAATAATTATGGTTATTCTTCTTCATTTTCAGCAAATCTTGTTCTATGATAAACCAACCCTACGCCGCAAGCCCAGAATTCGCCGAATGGATGATGCCATGTCTCTTTTTGTTTTTCAATGTCGCTGATCTCGAGGGCCTCCCGATCACAAATACAAAACGTACAGTCGCCCCGTCGCTGGATCCCATTCCTAAACACACGCTCTATTCGTCTTCGCCCTCTGCATCTCGGTCTTCGGAAGGTGACCGCCTGGCTCCAGGGCTTTCGCCGTGGCCCTCCTCCCTGTCGTGGTCCTCTTCAACCTCCTCTTCCTGATCCCAGCCCAGGGGGTGCTCTCGATATCGTTTCATGGCCTCGCGCATGTCCTCGTTGGGATCCTGGACAGTGACGTCGAGCTGGTCGACAATCTGCTCCTCTTCGTCGGCGATGCCGATGGTACGGGCGATGTTCTTTGTTCGCTGAGGTCGGATGGTGGACTTTTGCATCACAGGGTAATAGTAGACACCCTTCTGGTTGGGGTAGAATGTGTCCTCGTTGTAAGCCAGAATAATCTCCTCGTCGTACTTGGTGGGGTGGTCAAGTTCCGTCTCCTGGGCCGTCTCGTAGGCTCGAAGGCGGTTGAACTGGAAGCAACCACCACCTTCGGTCTGGTGCGTGTACAGGTCCTCATCGTCGTGGTCCGGGTTCTCAACATCAAACTTGCGACGGAAACGATCACCGCCGCTACCAGATTGGTTGAGGTAAAAGTCGTAGTTCATCAAGTTCTGAGGCTTAGGGTTGTTGAGGGGATCCTGCTCGTGAGCCTCCAGGGCGGCTTCGTACGCCTCCTCCTCGGCCCGTGTCCGATCTATGGGCTTAAACAGACCACTGAGGAGGCGCTTGTCGTACTCGTTGGCACTTTGCACTGGGTTTGTGAGGAACTTGATGGTGACGTAGGCACCCGAGTCGGGGAACGCGTCCAGGTCAGGAATAAGAGGAGAGACATCGACAAGCTTGAGGTGCTTCTTTGTAGGGTGCTTGACGCGCTTGGGCTCCTTGAACTCCTGCTCAGCAATGTCGAAGCTCTTGTCGATCTTGCGCTTGATGGCCTGGGGAGAGTCGGCGGAGGCTTCAATAACACGTTTACCCTTGTTGGCCTTTGCGAGAAGCGCACGTGGCGCAGGTCCTTCGTGGCGTTTAGGAGCGAGAGAGGAGATGTACTCGGTTCGTCGAAGGAAGGAGACGCTAGCTTCGGCGACCTTGGGCTTTCCGAGAGCGGCAATGGGCCTCAGGAGTGCTCGATCGTGGGGGTGAAGGGTGGGTGGATGAGCAGGTGCTTGGATGGCTGTTGAGGAGTTAGCATGGCTGATGAAGTTGTCGCGGACTTGAGGCTGGCAACGCACATCGTTCGTCACCGTCAAAAACACCAGGCATTCCCACCAGGTCGAGGGGCATTCCCAGCTCGGCATCGGCCTCAATGTTCAGGGGCTGCTCTCTGGCGAGGCGCGAGGCAAAGCCAGGAGTGGTGTACTGGCCGCTAGCCAGTCCCGTGTTCGGGATATCGAGCAGCTTGGGAGGGTGTGGCGGCGGAGGCAGCGCATTGCTGAAGCGGATGCGAGCGATGAAATCTTGGTGGATCATGCGCTCACCGGAGCGAGGCGCGGAGGACGACATCGGGGGCAAAGGTGGGCGACGATGTCCGCCGCGAGCGATTGATAGGGAAGCAACGGTTGTCGAGATGTCGTCGTGTGGGGTGTTTTGCGGGAGAAATGTTGGTGCTGAGCCGAATGTGAGGTGAGGTGGTTGAAGCGCGGTCGCGCTGCAGGTGAGTTGGAAAGAATACTTTGCGGCGCAAGGCTGAGAGGGAGCTTAGCAGTTAGCGGGCGGCTTCTCCACCACGCGCCGACTAGCAACTACGACCTGACCAACGGCCTAAAATAATTGGCTGCGAATAAGTGACATTTGGTTCACAGCATTTTATTCTCGCGACGTATTCATTTCAGATTTCGTACTTTTCATTAAATGGTTCATCCCAAGACTCGAGTCTATGCTCGTTTTGATGCAGTCCGAGCCCATTCAGTCTATACTAATAAATAGCAAGCAGTAAAAGTTGCAGAGGATGATTATAATCCCATCCTACAATCTTCCGATCCCACGCCGTCCCTCCTTGATTGCAACATACGCCATAAGACACACATCGCATTAGTGCGCCGATTGTAAAAATTCCGGCCACGGTGTTTATACAGGGCACGCGGACGCCACGTTTCGTAGTACGTCGTGCCGAAGGAAAAAAAAATATTGCGTCTCACTCCGGGACAATCCCTTAGGAGCTATTCTTGGCGTAGTTCTTCTTACCAATGGTAAAGGGGACATAGCGGTACTTGATCATGTGCTGGATTTGTTTCCTCACTGCTCGCGTGATTAGATTATGTACGTTTCAGACGGGAATCATGCATGGCAACTTACTAGTTAGGATGAAGAGAATGAACCAGTACATGACCAGAACGGGCCAGAAGACGGGAACGTTGAAAATCTCAAACCAACTGCAGAAGAAGGAGATGCAGATGGCGCGGGTGGCCCAGTACCAGAACTTGAATTCGGGGAGGCGTCGGATAAAGGGCTTGAACTCTTCATCTTGCTTGGTAGGGAGGGTGCCCACGGAGCCGTCCTCCATCTCATTGTCGATCGCTTCGTTCGACGGGTCAAACTTAGGTTGAAGGAAGGCCAGGAACAGGTTCAGGAGGTAAATTCCCAGGGCGTAAGCCACTATCATCTAGTCAGCTCCAGGTCAAGGGGTGCGAAGGGTTGCAATGAGGGCGCACCGATGTACCATCCTTGCGCAACTAAGATGCGAACGAAGAAGAGGAAGAGGCAGACGCCGGTGCCGACCCATCTGTAGAGGACAAATGGGGTGGACTGGTCCAGGAGGGCCTGGTATTGCTATGCCTCGTTAGCCAATTGTTCGTGGTTGCTTGGTGATGTGGCGACGCATACTCGCTGGATTCTGGAAGTGTGGACGCTGACGGCCTCGAAAGGGGTCTGCTCGGGCTCGGGCGCATTCATCTTGAACGAATTTCACGCGGTGCGCGGTGTTTGGGAAATTAGGGTGGTGGTGATGAAGGAGCGAGCACGTAGGAAAGGAGCGGCGGGTCGAGGGACAGTTGCGATAGCAGCTTAAGGAGGGATTAGTGGAGGGAGCCAAGATGCAATCGCAATTATCAACGCTGGGATAGCAGCCTGGCGTAACGAAGCCACGTTGGCTGCGCCGGCAAATTACCGGCTGATTACGCCTTCACTCATAGTGCGCTGTGATTGACTGCTGGGCTTGACCCCCCACCAGGAGTTGCTCGCTGACAGAGGCATGGCATAGCGTGTCGCGCTTCTAATTAAGCCCGGGGGCTCGATTAACGTCCGAGCTGTTGGAAAGGTCCCAGAGCTTCGGCTCCAGCGATAGTCGTTTCGTTTGCCTTGTTTTTTTGCCGGCCCGGGCTCATGCTCGGCCGGGGCGTTTGCGAACCCTCCACTTTTGAACTTCAGCACATCCCACTCAGCTCCAGTCCAGAGGGGTTGTATTCCACGCATCTCCATCTCCGCCATAATTGGCATACCTCGGTTGGTGGAGCACATCGCCAGGGAACAGCTTCCAAAATAGTTCGAGAATGCACGTTGCATGATGGCATCATGGACAGTATCTAAAAGAAACAAGCCCTCCTACGTAGCTAGGCACAACTCTCGATCGAAGGTTTCAGGTACACAGCTTGCTCTCGGCAGCTCTAATTCAATTGCTTCTGTTTTCAATCATTTTCACGTGACTCCCATACCAGTCGGCTTTACCATGTTTGGTGGTTGTTCTTATCCTCGGCTCAATTGCCGACGATTGCCAGGTCTGATCCGTTGCGTCACTGTGTGGGCGGCTCAAGCTCCTAGCTCCTCGTCGTCTTATTACTTGCTAAGCTTCCCTCACCGATAGACATTATTTGCACTTTGCCATTGATTCCAATCAATTGGATACTTGTTTTGATCACAATTGATCATTCGTCTTTGTTGTTGCCTACCCACGCTCCCCTTGCATCAGGATGAATGCTCTCCGCTCCTTGAGGCCCGCGGCCACTCGGGTTCCCTTCCAACCCTACACACTCCCTCGGGTAGCTCGTGCCTACAGCTCCAAGGCCTATGAGTTTATTCAGGTCTCTCAACCTAAGCCCGGCGTGAGCCAAGGTGCGTTGTATGAATTTATTGACGTGGGCTTCTACTAAATCCCAAATACAGTGACGCTAAACCGTCCTAAGGCCTTGAATGCCCTTTGCACTCCCCTGATCAAGGAGCTTAACGAAGCTCTGGTTGGCTTGAATGGCTCCGATGACACTTCGGTCATTGTCTTGACGGGATCCCAAAAGGCATTTGCAGCTGGTGCTGACATTAAGGAGATGGCCCCGCTTACCTTTTCCGATGCCTACACCAAGTCTTTCATCGAATCCTGGTCCGATCTCACGACGCAGGTCAAGAAGCCCATCATTGCTGCCGTGTCCGGCCACGCTCTCGGAGGTGGCTGTGAACTGGCCATGATGTGCGACCTAATCTACTGCACTGACAGTGCCAACTTTGGTCAGCCCGAGATCAAGCTAGGCACTGTCCCCGGTGCCGGCGGCAGTCAGCGATTGACCCGTGCTATCGGAAAGTCCAAGGCCATGGAGCTCATCCTGACGGGCAAGTCGTTCTCGGGTGCCGATGCTGAAAAGTGGGGGCTTGCGGCAAGGTCGTTCCCTACCTACGAGGAGCTGATGGAGGAGACGCTGAAGCTGGCTGAGACGATTGCTGGTTACTCCAGGGTTTCTGTCATGGCGGCCAAGGAGGTGGTCAACAAGAGCCAGGACCTGCCACTGCGGGACGGAGTTGAGTATGAGAGACGGGTCTTCCACAGCTTGTTTGGTAGCCAGGATCAGAAGATTGGTATGAAGGCGTTTGCGGAAAAGAAGAAGGCGGAGTGGTCTCACTCTTAAGGTGGGTGGCGCCATGCGTGTAAGACCAAAAGACACCACCTATTATTGTTACGGCTGGTGCTTATGGTAGGAATATGAGGCAATGAACATGACTATTTCTGGACTGGACATTGGCTGTGAAGCTGCACACCATCTCGGTCCTGATAAAGGCGGGATGTCTTGCCGGGGGTAGCTGTGAGTGCACTGGCCTGTTTTTGATAGTGGGCAGCTGAGGAGAGTCACGTAGTAAATTGTCGATGTGTCGGTCATGAGACGTCACAAAAAATACGGCAACGGCTCATATCAAAGACTTGGCAATACGCTCAGTTGCGAAATACAATAAAACCAAAACTAGACCTGGCAACCGCGCCCAAGCCTTGCAGCAAGTTTCATGTTCCGTTGGCAGGTTTATGCTGGTGATGTCTCGCATCTCACCCCGCGCCATCCCTGCTATGTTGATCGTAAGGCTTCACCAGATTCATGCAGCGGCCCGACCTATGTGATGGAAAACAAAACAAAGCTTGGACGCAGTAAACGGGCGAGAGTTTCGTCCCGCAAGCGAAAAGTACATCCTCCAATTTGTATTACATAACATGACTATCTATCCTGTTGTTTATTTTTTTTTGTGTTGCTGGTGTATTTTTCGTCGGATTTGACAGCGTCCAGGTCAACCCACAACATAGCACGTATATAGCGGGCCTAGCGTCCACCAGGGCAATGGATCCCTCGCCTGACGCACTATTTCCCGTCTTGCAGTGCTCATCCTGACTGGGCCGCCCCCAAAGCCACCCCGCCACCCGCTGAGAGACAGATGACACAGGTTTGACCAAGCGCCGCCCAACGCCGTCATCCATTTAGGTACTCTTCAATCCCGCTTGTCCTTGCTTCGGAGGCGGTCGCAAACTCCTAGTCTCACCGAGACTGGGCCATACTTGACTGCGCTTGCCATGAATACATTCACAAAAGCCCGGCATGGATCTTGAGAAGGAACTGACGTGCTCTGTAAGTATTTGCCTTTACCGCTGTCCACCTCTTGCTTGCCCTCCCCACCTTTCCCACTCCGCCTGGCCATCAGAGTTCGCTTGATTTTGACATATCGATGGGGTTGCTAACACTGCGCAGATCTGCACAGAGCTTCTATACCAACCCCTAACACTCCTCGATTGCCTTCATACCTTCTGCGGCGCCTGCCTCAAGGAGTGGTTCACCTTTCAAGCCGCAACCGCCGAAAGATCCCCGAATCCGCCGGCCCCTGGGGCGGCAATCTTTACCTGCCCATCATGTCGAGCGGCCGTCCGAGATACCAAGCACAATGCCACGGTTGTCACCCTGTTGGACATGTTTGTGGCCGCGAATCCTGACAAGGACCGCTCCGCTGCAGAAAAGGAGGAAATGGCTGGGAAGTACAAGCCCGGCGATCAGGTGCTTCCTCAGGTTCCCACCCGCGAGAGGACGGCAGACGAACGCCGTGCGGAGGATGAAGACCGGCGCTTGGTCGACGAGGTGAGGGAGATGAGTTTACGTGAGGCTGGGGTCTCCTCGTCAGCACCCCCAAGGACAAGAAGAAGGCGAGATAGCCGTGACGACAGGTCAAGGACGAACAGAGATCGGAGCTCAGATGGCCGCCAAAGAAGGAATGGACATCGCTCACGTGGAGACGAGGGCTCGCTACATCGCACCGAGCATGTCGATGGTGAGCGACGACGTCGGCGGAGCGAGTCGACGCAACGTCAAATCGAGCATCAGTCATCCATCAGGTCACTCATTAGCTCGGCTGACATGAGTGAGCGTGATATCGAAAGGGAAATCGAGGATTTTGCTAGGCAGATTCAGGAGGAGGGACTTCTTGATGGACTTGACTTGGACAATATCGATCTGAGTCGGGATGATGAGCTCAGCCGCCGAATCACTGAAGCATATCGCCGACGGCAAAGAGACCGAGCTCGACAGGAGGCTTCGCGGAGACAACAGTCAAGTAGCCACGCCCCAACCTCGCGGCATGCGGAGCCAGCAGGAACGGATACCAGACTACGGGCCCCAGAGAGTGAACGACAAAGGAGTCGCACCCGACCGCATTCCAGGTCAACTAGTGCGACGAGCCAGACTGAGGAGCGCAGCAGACCCCCTCCATCCAGTTCGGCATCAAGTCTGGATGTCCAAGACAACAGTCGAAGGACAAGGAGGCGGACATCCAGCGATACTCGCAGTGCCACTGTCCCTATCTTCCCCACATCATCCGACACCAGGCCAGCGGCCCGATCTTCAACGGATCTACCGCTGAGGTCTCAGACATCAGACCCGACAGCTCCGCGATCTAGTTTTAGCGAATCACGCAGCTCAAGCACTCCAGCTGTGCCCGGTGCACCCCCAAGTGCAAATGAGGCAGTCCCGAACCCAGGGAACGGCAGCAATCTTTCCTTTGCCAGCCGTGCGCCCCAGGGGCCACCTGGGAGTGGTCTGAACTCTGCACCACCAGCAAACCACCTAGAACCAAGCACGGGAAGAAGCCGGGCCAATCGCCCTGCAGATCTTTCATTAGCACAATCCGCAGTCATAAGTCCAGGCAGTAGCCCAACCGTGACCGGACATCAAAGAACACGCTCTCAGGCGATCCCAGAGCCATCAATCAGCTGCTCGCGGTGCAATAAACAACACATAGAGTATGAGGTTCACTACAACTGCGGAATATGCGCTAATGGCCAATGGAACTTGTGTCTTGACTGCTACCGATCAGGAAGAGGATGCATGTACTGGTTCGGCTTTGGCCATGGAGCATGGGCGAAGTGGGAGAAAAAGCGACAGCAATCAGATACCCCGATCCCACATCCTCACATTCTTAGCGCAAGTCGCTACTTGCCACCTCGAGGAGGAGTAGATGGCCGAAAGGTGCTCACTCTTGATGATCCACGCAAGCGGCTAGAAAGCGGAACATTCTGTGCCAAGTGTTTGGTGTGGACTAATGAATGTTATTGGCGCTGTGATGTATGCAATGAAGGAGACTGGGGGTTTTGCAACGATTGCGTGAATCAAGGCCGATCTTGCACACACCCTCTTCTACCGCTTGCACATGAGGCTACTCAATCCTCTCATCCAAGATCACCTGGTCGACCCCCCGCAGCTACACTCCTGACTGGCCCTAATGCGTCCAGCATTGGGGCTTTCAAGCCGCTGACATTTACTACAAGATGCGACGTCTGCCAAGATCCTATATCACCCAACAAGGCAAGATATCACTGCTACAGCTGTACCAGCTCACTGGTACCAGAAGCCGCCCCGGGAGATTATGACATCTGTTCATCTTGCTATAGCAATCTGGTTGGAATGGGTCAAATCAGTCAGGAAAACGGACATTCAGGCTGGCGACGGTGTTTGCAGGGGCATAGAATGGTGGTTGTTGTCTTCACCGATGGCAAAATTGGACAATGGAGATATATTGCTAAAGACCTTGTTGGCGGACGCAGTCTCCGATCCGAGGCCCCAGAAACGTCAGAGAACCAAGCCGATGGCCTCCAAAAGTGGGTTTGGCAACAGGGTGACCACACCGTGGCCCGACTCATTACCAGAGACGTGTCGGACACAGCACCTACAAACGATGGATCTACAGCAATTACAAAACATTTCCCTCCTGATGGAGGAGTAGGGTTGAAGGCGACTGCCCGGTGGGCCTGGTACCCGAAAGCTGGGTCAGATGACGAGCTCATGTTCCCACGGGGCGCCGAGATCAAGGAGATTGAGGACATTAATGGAGATTGGTTCTTTGGAAGCTACATGGGCTCTCGAGGCCTATTCCCGGCGCCCTATGTGCGGCTAGAGCAGAGACACGCGGGAGAGAATTAAAGACGAAAAGCACATGCTATGATGAGAAATGAAGTTGGCGATGAAATGATGATGGTTACGGATGTGGGAGACACCTGTCTTGTAGAACGGAGGCTAGCAATATATCCACAGCGCATTCAGAGCGGTATTTTGAATCTGCATAGCATGATGTTGACTGGAGATGGCTTCCCGGATTGGTAAGCCGGGGTTGGAAGTCGGGCGGGTAAGATGGCCATCGCCGACGACCCGATAATTGCGTACAATTGCGCCATAGCTCGGGGTCCAGTCGCGGCCCCACATGGAATCGTGGGGAGCAGCGAAATACGGAATAAGTCTCAGCATCTCAAACTGCAACGCCCTCTGCAGCCCATTTCTGCCGTTGCAACTTTGCCAATTGCCCTTCCGAGGAAGCTCACGACCCCGTCCTCCGCCTCAATGTTTCGTCACAGCGTGCGGCGCCTCGCTGTCGCCGCGGCCAAGGCTGCCGAGCCCAGTGCCCACACTCTCGCAGTGTCGAGCGCCCAGGGCATCTCCAAGGGCTTGACTGGAGGTACGACTTTTTTGCTGGCTGGCTGAGTAGTCGGCGCTGGTTCTAGTGCATTGCTGACTCTCTACTTCTTGATGTAGCCATTGGAAACACGCCTCTCATCCGACTCAACAAGCTCTCCGAGGAGACTGGCTGTGAGATCCTGGGCAAGGCCGAGTTCATGAACCCGGGAGGCTCGATCAAGGACCGTGCCGCCCTCTACGTTGTCAAGGATGCCGAGGAGCGCGGCCTGCTCCGTCCCGGCGGCACTGTCGTCGAGGGCACTGCTGGTAACACCGGCATTGGCCTCGCTCACGTCTGCAGATCCCGTGGCTACAAGCTCGTCATTTACATGCCCAACACGCAGTCCCAGGGCAAGATCGACCTCCTCCGCCTCCTCGGCGCCGAGGTCTACCCCGTCCCCGCCGTGGCCTTCGACAACCCCGAAAACTACAACCACCAGGCCCGCCGCCACGCCGAGCGCCTGGAGAACGCCGTCTGGACCAACCAGTTCGACAACACGGCCAACCGCCGCGCGCACATCGAGACGACTGGCCCCGAGATCTGGGCCCAGACCCAGGGCAAGGTCGACGCCTTCACCTGCGCCACCGGTACTGCGGGCACTCTGGCGGGCATCACCCGGTACCTCAAGGAGACGTCCAATGGCCGTGTCAAGAGCTTCCTCGCCGACCCTCCTGGCAGTGTGCTGCACTCTTACATCTCTTCGGGCGGCAAGCTGATTGAGCGCACGGGCTCTTCCATCACCGAGGGAATCGGCCAGGGCCGCATTACGGACAACCTCCAGCCCGACCTGGAGCTGCTTGACGGCTCGCTACACATTGCTGATGAGAAGAGCATTGAGATGATCTACCGCTGCCTCGACGAGGAGGGTCTCTACCTGGGCGCCAGCTCCTCTCTCAACGTCGTGGCCGCCAAGGAGGTGGCCGAGAAGCTTGGAAAGGGCAACACCGTCGTTACTGTCCTGTGCGATGGTGCCTACAGATACGCCGACCGCCTGTTCTCCCGCAAGTGGTTGACTGAGAAGAAGCTGTTGGGAGCTGTGCCTAAGCACCTGGAGAAGTACATTGTTCTACCATAGACGGGGTTGTATTTTGTACAGGGTAAAAAAAAAAAAAAAAA
>NAGG01001212.1:0-21982 GCA_003031705.1 Calonectria naviculata
GGTGTGGCGGGTGTGCCGTGGGTATGTATGCTGGGCTGCTGGGTGCTCCCCAGTGGCAGGCGGCTCGCTCACCAGCCAGGTGAGGGCGGGAGGGTCACGTCCACTGTTTGGGGCGCTGTCTGTCGCTGTTCGCTGGCCCCGGTAGCGCACTACTGCCCAGTCCAGGGCCTGTCCAGGGCCCCGTCGCAAGGGCCGTCCTGGTGGGCCAACGACGAACAGCGGGTGGCGCGAACCCTACCGGCTTGCAAAAAGGTACTTGGCTACTTGCCGTGCCTCACCTGGGGCTTTTCAGTGGCTCGCCAGGCCTGCTAGGCTGGGGCTCTCAGGTGGAGGGTGGAGCTGGGAGCCCCCATGTGCTTCGCTGTCGCACCTGTACCGCCAGGTACCTCGGCAGGTACCACGCACCTTCACCTCGACCTATCTTGTCCCTTTCTTTCCCCCCCCCTACAAGCCCCCCAACATGTGCAGCGAGCTAGCGCGCACGCCCTGGGCGAGAGCCCACTCCGGCAGCGCCCGTCGCAAGAGACGATCAATCGGCGGTCAGTCGTTCGGCGGGCACGTTGGACCAAGGCCGTCGAGGCAGGGTGCCGGCGCCCATCGTCACCTGGCAGGGGTCCTCATGGACAGGCAGTGTGATGTGATATGGCGAGCGGGATGGATGGATGGACACACACACACACATACACACACACGTCTGGGCTCGTCTGGTGACCGTTTGGTTCGATTCCTTGGGAGAACAACAGGCCATCCAGATGGGGGATAGACACGAGGCGGTGGAATGCACAACTTGACGACGGGAGTGACAGTCTGAGTCAATCTGGTGTAGTAGCGCAAGAATAGTACCAAAACATTGACGTCCGTCTATCTGCGCATCGACGAATCTGTCACCATTTGCCCCTCATCTCTCCTCGCCTCGCCTCTAGGGTGGTTGTGCTGTGATTTACAGTACATGTCAATGTAACGCAGTGGTCTGTCTGGAATGACCCTGGACGAGATGAATTGCGCCTGCATCCCGCATTCTGCAACGCTGCAGCTGTCCTTTGGACCCTCTGGCTAATAACCAAAGCACCTGTGCCTCGACTAGGGAATTGGCAGCTGTTAGTCTTGCTCGGGGTCTCGCATACGCATGTGCGTCGGACGGGACAGTGTGCGTGGGAACGGCTGTGGGAGTGGCCGCGGGATGCACCACGACAGCCCGGAGGCTGCATCTCCAGACACGCAGATGGGACCCAAGCTATTGATGATTGTATCCGCATCCATCCACACGCCCCCAGCAGCGGCCATGCTCTGCAAGAGATACGTAGCTATCCCCCTGGGCGCTCATGGACCAGTGGCTCGACGAGCCCACAGACTGCAGCAGACGCGTCGAATGGAGTCAAGACGCGGGCACAGCTCCATTCGACCAGTAGCTCCCATTGTTATGATTGAGAGTGAGACAAGAGGCCCGGAGCCAGCACAGATATTCCCCAACATGCCATGTCACGACCACGTATTTCCCCATTGGGTGCCGCTGGCACATGGCACCAGCAATGGCGGACTACGTAAACTACGACACATATGAGACCGAGCGGTGTTGCTTGCGAGAGAGCTGGCAAGTGGGCCTTGTTCATGTCGGAATAGGCGCCATGGGCAAAGGTTGAACTTGGCCTCCGTCGACGGCCGCAGCCACCGGGGCGCCAGGCGGCAGAAGCAAGCCCCCAGGAGCCCCCTCGACGGAAGCAATATCGCTGTGTGAAAAGCGGGAGGTTGGATCAACAGGCCGTAGAACCCGGCCCTGGCACCATCGTCCTCCCGTTGGTGTGAGTGGCGGCGCAGATGCGACCCATCGGTAGCCGAGAGGGAAAAAAACGCCGGCCGCGGAGGAGCAGGAGTTGTGGTAGCAGCGGTGCCTGCAATTGGTAGCGACCCGGAAGGGGACGGACGGGCTTCAAGTGAGGGGTTGACAATGGATGGTCGATACTATGCAGCCGGCAGCGTCAAACGCGGGCTGGACGGCCACAAACCTAATTCGCAGAGCTTCTTCGCGGTAATAGAGTTTGATCCTGGGCTTGTCAGACTTTTTTCAACAAGTCTGTTTACAATGACTTTCATCACTCGTCAGCCCTAGCTTGAGTATTTTTGCGAGGAATACTGAGGGGCAAAAAAAGTGTGCGGTTTTAAGACGCGTAGTTGGGAAACGCGAAAGCCACACGCATGGACGCGTTGTCTGTGGCCAGTCAAAAATGGCATGCCACACACACAAGCGCTGTCATTTTCTACAATCACCACTGGTCCCAATCCAGTCCCCATGTATCCATCCATACGACCACGAGTTGCTCGTGACCCTGTCCAGTTTGGAGGAGTCTCGATATTAAATTTTCATGGTTCATTGTTTGAGAAACGGTGGGGTTGATGGGACGTGGTGGTTTTGTTTCGGTGTCTAAGACTTTTGCGTTGCAGTCCAAGCTTTGTCAATTGCTCATCCATCGTTAGTCGAGGCTGGAGAGTTTAATTTTTTTTTTCTCTCTTTGCTTGACAGTTTAGGCTTGAGTCGGGGTCCTCAAGCTAGGTCCTCTGCCCGCATCAAGTCGAAACTCCAGCCCAAATCGACCAGGGACAATTTTGACAGGGGATCGATCCAAAGGGGTAAGTAAAGTAAGAGATGGTCCAATGCCATCCTGGCCCAAGAGCCATTTGCTGTCGATGTGGGTGCTGAGTGACTTGGTTGGCTTCATTGCTTGCTTGCTCAGGTGCCTTGCCCACCAACCAATCCCAATTGCAACCCTAGGGCCCGAAGCAAGCCTCGGTCAGCTCGACGTCAGGCTTGCATCCCCATCTCCATTATCAATACTGTGACGGCATTGGGTCGCGAGCATTGTTTGTCAATGCCAGCCCATCAAACGACGCCACTGATTGCAAAAGTGCGCTCTTGAGGCCCAACACCAGATACACGTCCAAGACGCTAGACAAGACACAAGAGACATGCGGTGAAGCCGTTTGACCACGAGCACTCCGACGAACTCGGTGGCCGTGCTCGGTGCTACCGTGGGACCATCTGACCGTGATCCGACGAATCCTATGCCTCCCCTGCATCGCGGGACAGGAAACTTGCAAGTCTCTTCACAGTTGCTTTTTCCTGTCAATCCCTGGGGCTCATGGATCAAGGCTTCTCGTTCTCGACCTTGGACCATCGAAAACAAGTTGACATGGAACAGGGGACTACGGCAGCCGCTACGGAGAGAAGTCGCGTGCCGATCAGGCCTAGATCAAGACTAGCCGGCTATCCATGTTCGATGTACCCAATCTATCCCGCTGGCTCATGAGCTACATTATTGTCTGAGCGGTATCACGGTCGCCAGGCATGTCCACGCATCGCATGTATTATTTATTGCAAGGCCAAAGAGTGACATGTCCTGATCGTCTTCGATGACACCCACCCTGCTTTCCGACTGTTGATCGTAGACATGCAACGGTCGGGCATGGGGGGCGGAAACGCCAGGGTCCGCGAGGGGTGAACAGGTTTGTCGCATTCCACGGCGAGGACCGCTTACAGCGGTCGCCATACTCGGCCGCGTGAATCTCGATGCGCCGGCCCAGCCTATCATTGTCGCGTTCGCTACTGGACATTTCTGGGGAGCATTAAGTCGTGTCTGTCACGGCTACATACTTGTGCAGTTATGCGACCAGGTGGTGCCTCTGCGGCGCAAATGCGCTGCGTTTCAAAGTGCTTGCTGGAGTCGCGACCTTTTTGGCCGGGCACCATGCGAGAGGCACATACGCACTATCCGCTCACACTCACACATACACACTCACACTATGGCTTGGACATGTTCGTTTCTCCTTTCTTTTCCTGCCACATCGCGTGGCCTTTTGCGCAAGCCTCGGCGCGGCCCCGAAGCCATGCTTATTTACTTTCACTTCTCATTGTTTATTTGTTTTGTTTTGTTGTTTTGATGGGTGGATACGACTCACCGAGTAACCAGCGCGGGTGAGATCAGATCCAGCGTGGAGGGACTACTGTGTGACGCAGATGCGTTGGCTCCGAATGCACACTCACTGGCGTGTGCATTCCTGCCTCCTTTTCGCACAGCGTGCTGGTTGGGCTAAGACTGCGCGGCATTTGGGGCTAAGGTAGGGACCCATGGGCCCCAGGAGCTGAGGTGCTGGGGGATCAGCAGTGGTGCCGCTGTTGCTGCTGTCCCCGCCGCCCTATGCCACGGCGTGAGGCGAGGCGAGGTGCGTCAACCATCATGTCATGTCACCATGGCTTCCCGTCGGGCTGCTCCTTGGAAGCGGGGACCGGGGGCGCAGAATGTCAGCCCGCAGTGTGAACCGTGTGTGTGTGTGTGTGTCTCGTTTCTCCGAAATGCTCTGACACTGGTCTAGAACAGTGATCATCGATGATGGGTGGAAACCATGATCCTAAGGTACCAAACCGCACCTGCTTGCTCTCCCGGAGGCTCATCCCGGTTGCCTGTCATCCGGAGTCCGGGTATGACTGAGACATACAGGCGGACCACGCAGGTACCTCGTCTCCACGGGGTCGACGGTGGTTAGGGAAGCACTCGAGCCCCTCAGCAGTCGCCGCACCATCTGCCAGCGTACATGCTGGGTCGACATATCGGGTCTTCACCAAGGTCGCCCAGGTCCGTTTGGGTTCGCCGTGACGTACGTGTTGGTGTTAGTGAGTTGGGTTGTCACCGACGGAGAGGCCAGGTACAAGACCCAGGCTCGGGGGCTAGGTGGCTGATTGCCCTGGCAGAAGCCTTGTGTTTGCTTTTTCTCCTTTTGAAAACAATAAATTTACGCCTTGGGTAAAGCTTGATGTCCAGCCGGCAGCTGAATAACAGCACTACCGTCATGACTACACAAGAGCTTACTGACCTCAATGGCAGGGAGTCACGGCCTCAGCCAGCCTTGTTCGAATACGTGAAACCAGATGCTGTTTGACTTTGTGTCCATCGGCCAGCCAACTCTCGGCCGTTACCAGCGGACCACTCTTTCTGGGTATTTCAGCTCCAAAACCCCAGAGTGGCGGCATGCTAGACCGGACTCGAGGTATGTCGTGGTATGGTGATCGTGTGCGCTGTTTCCCAAATGGTAACGAGGCTTTATCTATACGCATGGTCCCGTCAGTAATTAGTCTCAAGTCCGGGAGGGGGAAAAAAAAATCAATTCAATGGGCGCATGTTCATGCACGATGTTTTGCCTCCCCCGCAGGTTTCTCGGCGGAATGCAGTCTCATCGGCCCTTGGGCTTTCAATCGGGCCTTGTATTTGCTCGATTCATGAAAGGGTCGTGGTAGCGGCGGCCGGCGGGAGCTTGCATTCACGTGCTGGGTTCCATCTGTGAGGCCCGCAAGCCAGGCCTCTACAGGCGGCGTGTGAACCGACGTAGGCATCCATGGATGGGTCCAATAGTCCAGCGGGCATAATGTATGTACCCGCAGCAAGTCATCAGTGCAGGCATTGATTGAAGCCACGCGACAGCTGGGATGCTCCAAATGGGCTACATGTAAACGGAGCCAATTACCAGCACTGCAGATTCAATAGATTTGTCGTCTTTCCGGAAGGCCCCGTAAATATGCGAATAATGTTCAGCTCAGTGAGTTCACGGCCCCGCCTCGGTCCCGGAACCGCTACGGCAGCGCCAAGCCCTATGTGTGCGGGATGACACAAGGCACATTCCGGCCGACCAAGTTAGGTTGGCGAACACACACTCATCTTGTGCAAACATATCTTTCTATCTCCGCCGCACCTTTGCGGCCGTACAGGTCGTTTATAAAAGAGCGACCGCGGCCAGAGGCGACAGTAGCTTTCTCCTCGACCATCGCTCCATCGTCTGGGCTTGCCTCTTATCACATTTTATCAAACTACCGCAAATAAATCTCCACCATGGCTCCCGCTATGGATCTCGGCCATCTCTTTGTCCATCTTGATAACCTCAAGGAAAAGCTTACACCATGGAACCCCAAGGCCCCGAACCAGCTATGGGCTATCGTTGACATGGGAAGGTTAGTTTCTACCCTGTGCTCTCTTGCTGACGCCCATAGCTAACCTATAGCTAAGCAACGGCATTCGCTTCTCTATCACAGACTTGACAGCACCAAACACACGCCTCCTTCGTCCTCTCTATGCGGACCGGGCGGGCATCTCCCTGGTAGATGCATCTGTGCAGAAGAATGGCGCAATGTATATTCCAGAAAAAACTGTCGAGGCCGTTGCGGAGGCTATTGGCCGCTTCAACCAGATTGCTGTCGACTTTGGCGTCCCGGCAGATCAGGTTATGTTGTTTGCCACCCAAGCCATGCGTGAAGCCAGCAACAACGGGGAAATCCTCAAGGCAATCAACGGAAAGGCTCCCAAAATGAGCGTAAACATCCTTGATGGTTTTGTGGAGACGCTCTGCGGTGCCGTCATGGGCTCGCGAAGTGGCCTCGTTGATGTCAAAGATGGTGCCTTGTTTCTAGACCTTGGTGGCGGCAGTGTCCAGTTGACCTGGATGGACACTACAGAGAAGGACTATGAGTTTGTGGCTGCCAAGAATGGCATCAGTTTGCCGTACGGTGCCGCCAAACTAACACAGATCCTTGACGAGGACCTCAAGAAGAAAAAGAAGAAGAAGCATGACGACATCATGAGGATCGAAGGACTCGACGAGGGCTTGCTCGCCGCATACATTAACCTCTGCAACCAATTTCCCAAGCTGAACGCCATCAGACAAGCCTACAAGAACGGAAACAAGCACGCCAAGGTCAACGTCTACATGTGTGGCGGCGGATTCCGTGGATACGGCAGCATGTTGATGCACAACGACGAAACCAACCCCTACCCTATTCCCTCCACCAACGGCTACACAGCACCCGGAAAGCTCTTCAACAAGGTTGATAAGATGCGCAAGGTGAATGAAGAGTACGACGGCAAGATTTTTGGCATGTCCAAGCGCCGGCGTGAACAGTTCCCAGCCATCGCCGTCGTAATCGACGCCATCATCAGGGTTGTTCCAAACATTGGAAATGTCACATTCTGCGGTGGTTCCAACCGCCAGGGTGCATTGATGATGAAGCTTCCGCTCGAGATTCGAGAGAGCAACCCTCTCGATGTCCTCGCATTCTCCACGCCCCACGAGAAGGAAGTGCTGACAGCCGTCTCAAATCTCATCGAGCACGCCCTGCCCAAGGACGTTGACTTCACCGAGACGCCGACCGTCTTCAACCAGCACCTAGGTCCGCTTTTCGCCAAGGACATCTGGGGTCGCGCAGGCTACGACAAGGATAGCAACACGGCCTATGCTCTCAACCATGCTGTCCTTCGTGACCCCGATACGCCTGGCTTGTCGCATCTCGGACGAGCCATCCTGGGTCTGACCACCTCGGCACGATGGGGCGGTAACCTTGGACCCCTGGACGCCCAGCTCTTTGAAGGCCTGACCAGCATTGTCGAGAACCACAGCGAGCATGCGGCGGCATTTTGGGCGGGATACATTGGTGCCGTTGGCGGCGTTATTGGCGCCATCTTCCCTGTGTTTCCCAAGAACGCAAAGGATGTGACTGATGCATTGAAGTGAGCCAACTAACTGATTCTATTCTATAACAAGAAAGAAAAAGCTAACAGTCATCTAGAATATCCGCTAGTCTCAAGGTGGCAGAGGACAAGAAACACAAGCTTCACCTCAAGATCGAGATCAAGAAGGGATACGGAAAGGGAGTCGTTGTCCAAGATCTTGAAGAAAACATCGAGGGAACTGCAAAGAAGCGAGGAGCAAAGAAGGCTAAATTCAATGTGACCGCCGAGATCAAGCAACTATCATAATTCATATGCGCGTCATAGAAACCCTATCAGAGGAACCACCCTAAACCCATGTACTCTTTAAAAGAAAACGAGCGTTTGTACGCTTCAATACAGCAGATAAGCCTGATTCCGTTCTTTTTCATTCTGAAATGATAAAACGTTCTTTATGTACCCAAAAACGACAGAAAAGGGGGACTTTTTTCTTTCTTATTTTGTTTTTTTTTCTCTCTTTCGCATTACTCATAATTATCGTCATCTGATTGGCTACCTCATGATTTTGAGGAGCCCTTGGTGTTCCGTTGCCGGGCGTTGAGCTTCTTGAGTTCATGGTTGACGACCAGTGTGCAAAGCATGTGGTCGACTTCATTCTTGGACTTTTGGATTTTCTCGCCTGCTTTCAGTTAGCCAACTTGTCCGAACAGGATGCAATTTGAAGGTTGCTTACAGAATTCTTTGCGAGAAGCAAAAAGCTCTTTGGCACAAGTGCGAATTCTCTTGCTGTCAGGCACGCAACGGGCGTAGCTCGAAGACTTGATCCAGTCCATCGACATCTCGAGGCTCTTCTTGGTTCGGAACTGGTAGTGATAGAAGACAGTCACGAGCGGGAAGACCTTGTCAACTAGCCACTGGTAATGTGACTGGGCGTGAGCAACTGCAAAGTGTTAATATTGTATCTACACACTAAGAATGAAGAGTTGTTCTTACCAATGTTTGGGTCGCACTCCACACTCATGTGGGAGATATGTGACCTGAATGCACTCACGAGGTCGCGGTACATCAGCATCAGCTGCCACATACAAGCCCAGATGGCAGGCTTCTCCTCATTCTTGATGGGCCCTTGGTGAACCAAGCAATCATCTAGCTGCTTCAGGACATCATGTTCGAGCGATTCCAGAGCCTTGCGAGCAATGTGTCTCAGCTCGACTTGCACAGTGATTGGCAAGCTGGACAGCTTGTTGCTTGGGTCTCGACATGTGAAAGAAGAATTCTTCCAAATCTTAAAGTAACAGCTCATCTTGTGAACCTTGTTGACCAAGTCATGCTGGAATAGAGTCAGTGACTGGTCCTAGTGTGGTGCCTGGGGGAATACTCACTCTAGGAAGCCCGTACCCGTCGTGTGCGTAGCTGAGCAGGAACTTCTGCAATAAGTATTTGAACTGAGAACTTCTCTCACGTTGGATCTGGGCCTCAACCCATCTCTGGAGCTCATGGTGGCCAGGAACTCTCTCTCTGTGGAATGCGGCCTTTCGGGGACTCTCATCACTATCGTCTTCGGCTTGATAAGCCTGGATAGTAACACGGAGGGGTGGGGCGTTGGGGTCCCGTGAAGACATCAGGATAGAAATATCCCTTGACTTTCCAAAGAAGAAGCGAGGCTCTAGTCGGATGACCTCTTCCTCTTCTGGGTTTGCGGACCACACATCTGAAATGTCTTAGCGGGACATGTCTCAGCCAGCATGGACGGGGGTGTGTTGGGACATACCAGGAACCCTGCCAATCACGGGCCAAACCATTGCCGGGGTCAGACGGGTACAGACAAGGTGGGCATGGTCTGGGAAAGCCTTCCGGCAGGTAGGACAAACGCCACTTTCATGGCACTAAATCTATTTTAGTTTGGGAACCCTTTAGAGCGTCATGATTTCCCTTACTCTGAGCTTGGACACTCGGCATGGCAGACATGCCCCATTCTTGCGCACGTCAGCCGTCCGGTCAGGATCGGCGAGTTCTCTGTGTCTTCTCTCTGAGGTGTGGCCGTGACCGGAGCGGCGGCGCTTGAGGCCGGGGCTTGGATCGAATGGCCTCCGAGACATGTCATCCTGAACTTGAAGACTAGGAGGGTACCCCCGGCTTGAATGCTTGTTAGGCAGGGTCTGAGGGTAGGTCCACTCGTCATCCTGGGCCTGTACTTCTCTGAGGCTAACCTCAGGACGTCGACGAGGCTCTTCTGCTCTCTCAAGATAGATGGAGCCTGAGTGATCTGAAGGAGAGGTACTTCCACCCTGGATGAGCTCGGGTGGGGTTTGGCCCGAGTAGTCGGACGGGGTGTCAGGGGAGAAGGAAGTCTTCATCCTTAGAAACTCAGACTCGAGTCTTTCAAGAGAGAGGTGGTCAATGACAGATGGAATCTCGGTGATGAGCTTGTTCAGATCCCTTTGGGGTGATCGACGGCTGAGGTAAGGAGAGACTATGTCCGGCCTCGTGGAATCACAGTAACTCTGCCAGTCGAAGAAGGAATCGAAGAGCTCATCATCCAGCTCCGGGGAAGTGGGAACACGCGGGTTTTCATGACCTATCTGGGGAAAGGCCCTGGCAGTATCCATGTTGATATCCGTGTAAGTCACGGGGGTCTGGTGGAACCTTGGCTTTCTCCGTGGACGAATTGAAGCACGCAGCACTTGTCAGATGTCGATAAGGTGAAAATACCCAATGTGCCAGATGCTTGTGTGAGATTTGAGCGATTCAGAGACAAGTCCTGGCACCAGAGAATTATAATCTGGCGTCCCATGGAGTATCCTGTGGACTCCTTCACTTACACCACCCTCCAGATGTGCATTCTCGGTGAGTTCCGGGGTCTTGATTGGCCCATCGTGCATATGGCCCACTTATTCGGACCAATCAAGACCCCTTCACTCACCGATTTTGACAATTCTCACTCAGAGATCACGAGAAGTGTCATGTGACGGCAACAGTCGCTGAATGAGGAACAACGAGAAGTGTCGAAAGTGGCCGAAAAGGAAGGTCCACGGTGAGAAAATGCGTATGTAGACATTTGCTGGCATAACTCGCATATCCGGAGGGTCGTTTGGGCTGAAAATCCTGGAAACGTGGCCAGGGGGTGGACCCGAGTGGCATGAGGAGCATCTGTGAGGACGCCATGTCCACGAGGACGGGCAACGGCCCAGATCATTTGCTCAACAACGGCTTTGGCTGGAGATCTGCCTCGCGGTCGAGGACCATTCGTCGGAGCAATTGGTCTTCTGGGGCCGTCATCCAAGGCGACTCGCGTTCTGCAGCGGGTGAGTGGGTGGTTCTCAAGTTTTGCTATGGGGTGGACTTACGGAAATAGAAGCTCTCCGTGCGTAGATTCAGAAAAGCTCCAACTAAACCTTCGTCATCATTTAGTAGCCGCCGAGTGGCAGCCACCCGAAGGTCTGCATAAAGCGGGCTGGTAGCGCGGAACAAAGCGGCATATATTGATACCAGGTAGTGGTAGAAGTGTGTGCCAGCCTCCAGCTTGCATTCGGGGAAGCCACTATAATCCTCGGGCACGTGGCACGGAAATTGCTGAAAAGCAATATACGACCGGACCAGTTTGCGGTACATCAGAATCAAGCACCACAAACTGGCCCACAGAGCAATGGCGTTCGACGGCCCGATTCCAGTGGTGCCAAAAACCAATTTTTCCAATTCTCCTAACACATACTTTTCAATCGATTGTGAGGCTGCTTTGGAAATTTGTCCAAATTGTGTGTGTAGAGCACACGAGGGTGGAGTCGTCTTTCCGTGTTCATCGACACAGAGGACCAAACCCAGTCTAATTTTGGTCAAGCAGTTTAGCTCATGAACTTTTTGGACTAAATTATGCTGATTTGGTTAGTAAATTCCCTGAAAAACGTGGCGGGACCCATACCATTGGGAGACTGGTGGCAGATTTGCTGTACTTCATGATGAACGAGTCGACTGCCTGTTGAAACCCAATATTCCGGCCGTCTTGGAAGCTCATGATTTTCTCGACCCAATCGACCAACGTTTTGGCGGGGAGCAACCGGGGAAGAGCATACCGGGCACTCTCTTCTCGGTGAAACTCAATCTGACCACCCACTTGGTTCATCACCACCCAGCAACACATCCATGGAGGCGTCTGGTTGCCATAGTAATCTTGCACTTCAACGTGAAGCACCGGGTTTTCGGGGTAGTCCATTGAGATTCTCACTTGGCGAGGCGGACCAAGGTGAGTCGTTCCTGCAATAAGCTCTTGGTCTAACAGCCGAGCGGTATAGTCAATGTAATGGAGAGCTGCGTTGTGAGTATGCGACGTTTCCGTTGACGGACTAAACACTCACCGCCGGAACTGAACCGCATCTTGGTCAGCTTCTCTCGGATACACAGTTGAACTCCAAGACCACCTGCTGCCTTCTCACAGGCCTTACAGGGATCTCCAACGCCGCACTGCTCCATATCACCCTATCGTTAGCCCGTGTCCTATGCGCGCGCATATCCATTTACAGGTTATGCAGAGCATTCAACCTACCGATATTCTTCGCATTCTACACCGAAAGCAGGCACCATTCTTGCGCACCTGAGCGACCTCGAGGCGCCTCTTTTCGTCAAAGTCTCTCCTCTTTTTCTTGACCCCACCAGGGTTGGAAGGGTTCGAGGGAAAGCATATGACGGAGTACTCCGGGAGACCAGGGTTGCGGGAGAGAGGTTGTCGTTTGGACTTGAGTTTTGGCTTGAGGAGTTTCTCTGTAAGTTCAACCTGCATGTTGAATTCCCCAGGTTCTGGTCGGACCACGCTAGCCGGTTCCGAGCCGCCGGAGTCGTCCATCTGCGGCGCAACATCCCTTCCCGGTCCATCTGATAAAGAGTCCTGGCAAAGTCCGTCAAGATCGATCCACTTTGCCAGATCCTCATCGCCGGACGCCATGGCCACAGCTTCTGGTCCGGACATTGTGATTATTGCGATCGAAGCTTTATTTTCAACGCGTCAGGATTCAAAGTGAGGCATCAGATTCCCGAATGGTGTCCAAAGTTTAGTCACTTCCTCATAATCCGCCGCGGCTCTGAACCATTACATCGCCTGCTATTGGATAGAAACGTGTTAGGTGGGCCCATTCGGATGCAACGCCCAATGGGGTGTCGGGGCGCCTGGTAACACTCGGTGAAGCTTGAATTGGACGAAAACGGAAATTCAGTATCACGTGATGACAGTCATCCGCTCATGCACGTTGACGGATGATTCTAGAAAACAAGGATGGAAGCGAGCATGTCCACGCCAGGAAAAATGTTTCCTGGGGCTCATGGGCCGCGACCTAAAATGAAAGATTTTTCAAGCTCTTGTATCTATATGTTGGTTCTTCTCAGGCTCTCCCTGCCAATGGTGGAAATTTTACTCAAATTGGCTTCTGGGGAGCATGCCGCGGGGCGCACTACACATGTGTGACAGAAGGGGATCCAGAGATCTGGGACTGGCGACACTGTGTGGAATGGGCACGGCCCACGTTTCAGGGACGGGAACCTAGCAAGGAGAGGCAAACTCAGGGGAACAGCCCCAAGAAAGAATTTGAGTGCAACCAACCCAGTGTGCCGACAGGGCTCGTTTGGTGGTGCGACGCGCTCGAGTCTGGGAATCATCACTCATCATCACTCGGAGGCAGCAGGCTGTCAGATCTACTGGCGGAGTTTGCTCCTTCGCCTGCTCACCCGTGGATCGGATCATGGGGTAATGACGGGCCCCGAGCCAAGGACTTGGAGCCTGGGAATGGCCCATTTCAGCTCCGGCTCAGCCACCCTAGCCCCTCCTGCCGGAGCAACCTCCATCACTGGCCAGGGTCTGGGAGGCCTATGATGCAAGCCTACTCCGTAGATCTGGGGCGGGTCTATGACGGGTTGGGTCCAATATAGCAGTGAGCCAAGAATAGCCGAGAGGGCTAAGGATGAAAGAGCCCCCATGTTGACCCCGGCCAGCTTACCTCACCAAACTGGTCACTCTTCCGCTTGTTGATCACTGCACAAGTCAGTGTGTTCCAGGGAACCTAGTGATGCGGTCGACGCTTGATGGCAGCCTCACAAAGAAAAAAAAAATTGAGGAGGGAAGGAAAATTCAGGGGTAAGATGCAACTTTTGGGGTGTAACTAATAGAATGGGAGGAGCGGGAGCGCGTATCTATCGACGCCTCCGGCTCATGTCTACTCTCCTTGCTTGCTTGTTTCCTTTCTTTTCTTTTCCCTTGCACTTCTCGGCGCCACGCCGTCCAAACAACGTGCACGGTCTTTGACGAAAATCTTACAGTACGAGAGATGGCTGGCTGCGGTGCAAGGTATGTGCTCGGCAATATGTTAATGTATGCATGTCCCAACGGCGATACATCCGAACCACTGTTTCTGCAAGGAAACGTATTCAACTACGTAGAGAGGCGAAAATGGTTGACGAGGCCTCTCGGAGCATAGTCGAGGAGTTACGAAAATAGGCGGCGCAACTCAAGTACCTTGAGAGTGACTGCTGATCTTACGACGAATACATTGCGTGGCTAAACGGAGGCGAAAAGTCTCCGAGAAGGGTGCTGCGGTCTCTGGGTCTCTGGGTTCCATTTGCTGATGGAGCAGTGGGTTTTCATTGCCGCATTTCAGACCGCTGATTAGGAAAGGCTATATCATTATGATGTTGCTGCTGACGATTCCCATGACGGTTGGCATTAAGGAAGGTTTGCGTTGTTTAATGATGGGGCCGCTCTCCCATGTTCATCCTGGGCCTGGCTGCCCAGCATGCATGGTTGGTTAGTTACGAGCGTTGGCCAGCCCGAGACCCATTCAGCGAACGACCACTCGGAGTGACGACGACTCGGATTAGGGTACGCGTAGCTATGTATAGCCGGACAAGGCGATGCCAGCGTTGCGTAGGGCGCACAGTTGGGGCCGAGCAGAAAAGACAGAACCATGCAGGGCCCAATGAAGGTTTGTGGGAGTCTAGGTTTGTATGGGTATTAGGATGTGGGAGATGAAGGTCAGAGTAGGTAAGATGACTGCGCAGGAAAAGTGGTCTAGGATTGCGGGACTGGTGTCATAGAGCGCTGCATCATGATTGGGGTCTCTGAAGCGTCTGGACGAGCCCTGCTGGCGGGAGCTGAACACATCCGGCGAACCGTTGAGGCCTTGGACCACTTCCCATCACCCTGCCTACCGCCCGGCAAGGGGTAAATTTAGAGTATTGCGGCTAGCTTTTTTCCATTTGGTTTTGCTTCTCTGGTGGTGGAGGATCAAGCGAAAGATCCGAAACCGACGGGCAGGGTGAGCAGCCTGAATGGCTGGGCGGCTTCGCAGGATGCATCGTGGTGCACCGTGGGTTGTCGGTTGGCTGTGGGCGACTCTGCGCAGATGGTACGCCGAGAGCGCTAGAGCGGCCCAGAGTTCTGTGCCACCAGTGATGGACCGCACCAGCTCACACCGGGCTGTCGCTGGGGGCACTGGCACTCCACACAGGATGTAATGCGGTGTCAAACATACACAAACAGCAACAGGGCATCTCATCTCAATCCCCTTCCACCCAACCAAAACAAGTGGGAGTGTACTCGTCAAGCACCCTGGTCTGGTGCCGCACCCTACTCCAGATAATCGCGACGAGGGGGCCGCGCGAGGGCCGGAGGAGGTCGCGAGCTGTGGACCAAATATTGTATCCTTATACGTATATCCCTCCTGAGTCGGGCTGTGCTCTCTTGCAGTTGTATGGCCGCATCGTGGCATCTCATCATGTGTCAGTTCAGATGTCAGATGTCAGGTTTGCAATTTCCTTCTGCAGCCTCCCGCAGTCGCCATCGCCATGATTAATTGCATTTCCGTTAACTAGTAGCGACGAAGGGTCTTGCAACTGACAAAAGAAAAAACCCAAAAAAAACTCTGGTACGTACCGAGAGACTAGCGTCCTCACTCCCGGCCAGCCCGTCATCCCACACCCCTGTTGCACCCTTCGAGCATCTTTTCCACTTGGAGACCTAAGTACCCTTCAGTTACGGAAGTCTGGGATGGCTGGTTGGCATCTGGGCCCCTGCCACCACGGCTCAGACGTTGCCGAATCTGGAGCGTGTGCTTCCCAGACAAACAAGGAGCCGAGAGGGGCGGCTTGGTTTTGCATTGAGGCATTGATGAATGAGAAGGAATACTCTTCAGAACCCCTCTGCCGCTTGCATGGTGCGGGAGTAAGAGTCAGGAGGGCTGGCAATGGTGCTATGCCCCGTTCCCCTGAGCCAGTCCAGAGAGAGAGACCCTGTTTTGGGTTGGGGAGGGGGCATCGATCCCAATAAACTGGCCACCACCACCAACGAGAGGCGTTCATTACTCGCCCGAGTGATGCGTTGTTCAGCATGTACCGCATGGCAATTTGTACATAGGATCCGTCACGCCCGAGTAGGGGTTATTTGGGAGGAGATCCTTTTTGGGGCTAATCGACGGAGCAGCGCCTCTGGCCTCTGACTGTGTCGGTACCTACCTTAGCTCCTCTGTCGCGCTTCATCAGCGGTCCGACGAGAGCCATGTAGGGCCCGAGACTAGCAGCACCAAGCGAATGGTGTACGGCAAAGTACGAGCCGGGGAGGGCAGTGCACGGATTGTCAGTGACATGTAGAGGAGGCATCGACTACTCAGTGACCTTTAGTAATGTACTTCCCATGTGCTTGTTGCCTTATGCCCAGAACCATGACTTAAATGGCCAAATTACAATTGCATCAAGACAGTGTTTTTTTACCTTAGATCCGAGGTGGATATTGCTTCTTCTCTTCTCGGCCGACGTCTCTCCCAGGAACCCTCGCCTGCCATTTCCTTCTCATCTCATCTCGACTCGCTTGCAACGCTGAAGCTCCCGTCACCATTTCCTTGGTCCACACTTCACTCTGAGAACCCACGCTGGACAGTCCTGGGACCCGCCCCCTTGGTGCCCTGGCGCCGCCGCCGCCGCCCACTCTCCGAAAACTTGAGATCCCACTACGGCCACCTGCGACATTACACGACCGGACACGAATTACAACCCGCCGAGCACGAGCTCAAGAGCCCTGCCGGACGAGACATCCGAGCTCATCACGAAGCAACCCACACAGGGCGTACCCACATGGAGAAGCCACACGCCTTGCTCACCCACTAATGGTCTCACCCAGTCTCGTCTCTTTATTGACCATCGCACTCCCTGCCTACTGCATCCTGGCCTCGGCCGTGCCTGTGTTGTCCAAAAATTTCCTGCCGTTCTGGAACTTGGTACTTTGGACGCCCTAAAAGCAAACGCCCCATTCTCACTAGCTATTATCCGCGCCGCAAGCCGCCTTGCTTCTAGGACCCTAGGCCATTTGCAGGAGGAATAGGAAAAAAAAAAAAAACCTTCTACCCATTTTCAGCCAACGTCATCGCGTACCCACTCCCTCCCGAGCCCCCGAGCCGTTGATCCAGAGACGGCGTCCGTCGTCTACCCCCAGGAGACCCTAAACTGCGTCTCGTTCTGTCAACTAGCCAAGCCACGTCCACCGCAAGGCACTGAGCCCCAAAACCCCCCGCTCGGCTGGACCCAGGGCCCCTAGCTCCATAGGTACTGTGTACAGTACAAACAATCTTTTTACGGCTATACAGGGCGAAGGAAGCGCAGGGAAGTCCCATCCAGATCTGACACGCAGCCACAGGCTACTGTCTGCGGACATACATATCGAGGCCTCGACCCGCCTGCTCACCCTACCCCTACGCTGCCTGCTTCGACTTGCCTTGCCACCGGTGCTTCCATTCTTAGCATCTTTTCCTGCATGCAACGCTGGTTGCTTGCTGCTGCGAGACGGTCATAATGCCCAATATGACGTCGAGTAAGTCCTTCCGGGCATCCATTATGCCCTCGTCTCTCTCTGTTTTGCGGTCCAATACCGATCCCGACACTTCTTCCGCTGCATCTTCTACGACGTCTGCTTCCGGTCAGAACGATTCTCGCAAGAAGACGTGGCACAAATCATCAACCATCGACCTCGGCAAATCATCCAAATCCAACTCGAGCGTAGCATCCTCCGGCTCCCGAGACGCTGTCCGACACGACGATTCTGCCCCTCGCTCCCAGCAAAACGGTGCCGACAGCACCAACGGCCACTCGAGAACGAGTAGTAACGGAGAGCCTGTGCCTCCCCCACCACGACCTTCAAGGAGAAAATCGAAGACCTGGGGAAACCGCCTGTCTTCGCTGCTGCCCTCGCTCATGCTGCCCTCCGAACCGGTTCCTCCCGTGCCAAAGCAGCCCACCACTGCTCCTCCTCCTCCCCCCCCTCCCGTAGCGGCACCCTTGCAAACACCGTCGTCCACGCCGATTTCTGCGCCCGTGGTGACACCCGCACTCACCAAATCCTCAACTCCCACCGACGAAAGCCCCAACTCGTCTACTCCCAGCATCGTTGAGCCCGCAACCATCCGCGTGGCCGGCGGCGACGATAACGGTCTTGGAATTGTTGCCCAGCCCAGCAGACAGTCACCGCAGGGCTCGCCAACGAGCCCTCCAACAAACCCCGACCAGGCTGTTGATGGTTTGGCCGTTTCTGAGGGCGACAGCAATCCCCAGATCATGCCTCCCGTTCCCCCAACTCCCGAAGTCAGCCAGGCCACCGCCAGCGTGAGCCCCATGGTCCCGGCTGACCCCAACAGCGACACCATCAAATCAAGCAAGCTTCGTAAGGAGAAGCCCGATGCTCGGCGGAGGAGCGGCTCCCTTCAGCACCTCGCTGGTGAAGCCCCCGTGGTAGGACAGAGGTCTCGAACCGGCTCTCCCGCCCCTGAGGCGAGAGGTCGCCGGGCCTCGTCTGCGCAGTCTCCTTCATCCCGCGGAAACTCGCGTGTGCCTTCCATGGTGATCAATGCCCGACCTGTGTCCGGAGAGGTTAGCCAGAGCCCATCTCGAGGCCGCCTTCGTCGCAGCTGGTTGCCTGGCGGGCGATCCCGCTCCAACTCTGTCGATGCCAGCGGAGGACAGGGCTCTCCAGAGGCTTGGGTCCTGGCAGACGATACAAAAGCAGAGTACAACTCATCGTTTCTGAAAAACGCGGAAAAGGTAGGCTGAGACTACTCGAAATTTCCGACCAGCAGCACTGACTTTGTACCCTAGGTCCCTGAACTCTGGAATGAAAGCGGGAATGTTTGCGTTTACTTGTACCCCAAGGTTAGCGGTTGCGGCCCGTCGTTCAAGGTTCAAGAATTCACCGTTGGCTCGTCGTACATCTTCAATGAGCTTATCCAGACTGAGCTCGAAGCCCCCAGCGGCCGTGGTCGAGGAAGGAGCTTCGGTGGCCGAGACAGCCTCAGTGTCGAAGACGCGACTCGACTTTCTCCTCCCGCCTCCCCACCTATTCCGGATTCCGGTGAGATGCGACTTTACCTGCCGTCCCCTCCCCAGGCAGCTCAATTGGCTGCGCCCGGACAGAATTCTCAGCAAGAATTTGACAGGTTGATTGCTATTCGAAACCTCTTTGCCTTTTTGACGGGCCAGCCCCTCGTAGCCACCAAGGCTCGACCCACTAACTTCCACGCATTCCTTCAGATCGCCAGTCTCTTGGAGGAGTTTGGCTTTACGAGCATTGATGGAACGACTTTTGGCGACGCAGTTGATCTCAGCTTTAGTTTCTACATCGACCAGATGGCCCTCGCCGATTGTCGACACAGCCGTGAGAAGACTCTCGAGGCCTTGATCCTCGGTGAGCGAATGAGGTCCCTGGATCTCTACAACGAGGCGTTTGCCCATGCTGCAGGCAAATACTCAGCCATCATGGATTTGCGCCTCCCCCTGTTCGAGCAGGTTTCAGCGCAGACCCGCCAGGCTCTCGAGAGGGCTCATTTTGACCTTGTCAATCGCCAGCACAACTGTAACCTCCATCTGGAGCAGTTTGAATTCCCAGCCTTTTTCGCCGGTATCGCAAACTCCACGTCGGTTCCCGAACTCAGGCAGGTTCGTTTCAAGATTTGGAGGAATTCGTTCAACAAGATGCGCCAGTTTGTCCTGGGCTACTACAAATCTAGTCTCGGCAACTGGCCCCCCAAGGCGAGCAGCAAGAAGAACCCCTTCTCGGAGAGCGGTCTCAACCGTCTCGTGCTGAAAATGCTGTACTCTGACATGTGCGCCCTGTACGATTTGCTCGTTGACCGCACCAACCGAACGTCGAGAATTATGGATGAAGTGCCCGCTATTTCATCTGATCCCGATAAGATGACATCGTCTGCTTTGCGCAACATCCTTTCCGAGTTCGATCGCTCAAAGCCTCCCGTCCTCCCCCCCATTCCTTACGACACACCTCAGATTCCCACGCCGGCTTCTGTCCTAGAGACGTATAATTCACTTCCCCTCAAGAAGCAGCTCAAGTTCGACAAGGGCGTGAAGGGACATGAGCTTATGCTTATCTTGAACAAGGGCTACAACTACGACACCAACAGCATCAAACTTCCGTTCTTGGACCAATTCAAGGAATTTGAGCTGCGAGAAGCGAAGGGCAAGTTGTCGCAGGATTGGGCTGATCAACGATATGGCTACTGGCTGTTCCTCTATGCTGTGATTCAGTCCCTACCCGTTCTGGTCGTCGACGCCCCTGGTTTGACCTTCACGGAGGGTGTTGAATACTTCCTTTGCGAGCCGCCCATGGGCAACCCGCCCTGGGTTGGTGACCGACAGGTCAAGAAGATGCTGTATCAAGTAGCCGGAGGCGGTGGCTTGGTTGAGTTGTCCACCGATGCTGTCCTTTTCAGTGTCGAAGCTACGTACCACCGCAGCCACTGCTGGCTCGCCGCGAACCAGTGGGAAAACAGCCCAGATGATGCTCCGCCCCCGCAGGAACCGTCTCTATCACCTCTCCAGCCACCTCGCACCATTTTCCCGGGCGATGACGACTTCGTCACCCCTCCGCCTCTTGGAGGACAAAGTAGTCCATCCCCACCACTCGGTGTCCCTCCAGTGACTCTTCGCCCACGCACCCATTCACCGGGCGGAAGCCGTGCTAACCAAGCCTGGCGATCGAGTATCGCTCTTGGCTTGGAGCCGGTGCCGCTTGCACCCCCAAGCCCGTTTGGGGAACGCACCAGTTCTCTTGCCGGCAGACCGGCCAGTACTGCATTTTTCGGCCTCAAGAGCCAGTCGGTTGGTAATCTGCCAGCACTGGTCCAAGAGCCTAACAGACCTGGCACATCTTCTGGAGCTACTGGCGGTGGCGCAACTTTTGATGATATTCTGGGCAATGAAGCGAAGAAGAACAAGAAGAAGAGCCGATTCTTCTAATCCTAAGTCGATGCTGCTGGCACATAATACTTTGTCTTTTTGTTTTTTTTCTTCTTTTTTTTCCTTTTCAATATTCCGAGGTGAGGAATGCCCTCATGTAATTGTTGTACTCGAAGGCTGGATGTCTTCCACCAGCCTTTGTTGGCACATAGCGTCTCTTGTTTTATTTGTTTTGGATTTTGACATTTACAAAGCCTCTCCTTACACTGGCTCAGGAAGACGGCCGTTTTATTGGTTTCTGGGGTTATTTTTGCATACATCAATATTTGGAAAGGGGAGATATTTTGGGGATCCAGAAGATACAAAATTTAACGACCAAGCATGAAAAATCTACACAGCTGTAGTAACTTGATTAGAATAAGGCTTATAGACACTGGTGTCCATGTCATAATGGTGGACGAAAAAAAAAAATTAATTTTCGGCGCGTACCGTATCGTTCAGTTCGATTGCGTACGCGTATATTGCCTCTACGTTATTTTGTATTTGATGTGTCGTGCGTTGGTTCGTGTGTCGTGTGCTGGTTCGTTGTATGTCGAATATCCTTCAAGGTTGATGGGGGTCGCGCATTTGGAAAAGAAGGGGGCCGTTGCGAGCATTTCGGGATAGCTGAAACATCCGACTTGGCACTTCCGATTTCGGCTGCTCAAACGCGACAACACGACAGGATACGATACGACACTACGCTCCAGGGACCATGTGATGGGCGAGTTTGGGTTGGATGGTTATAAACTACTGCAAGATCGTCATGCGCCTCACTCGGCTCCGTCACAAACCCCGGCCCTCGTTTGATAATGGCAAGCACTATGAACGGGCTGCAATGGGTTGGTTGCAGTGAGGGGGGTGCGGCAATCTGTCCAGACCCGACAGTCGTTCATGCCGCGTCAGATACGAGCCGCCCTCTCCACATGGCGAGTGCCAATCTTGGGCAGATGAATACGACCATGATCGGCGGCTAAAGAAGCAAACAGGAACACCGAACGCGCAAGTGGTGTGTGGGGCCAGCCGTCGAGGTTACGAAAAAGAGAAAGGTCCGAATGTGCGAGGCAAGCAGAGAGATTTTATCATCATTTGTTTTTCATCTACAGCCATCAACCTTGACTGTGGTAAAACGAGGTCCCATTTTTTGAAATCCCATGTCTAAGTAGTCTATAATTAAATCCCAGTGGGAAGAATAAGAGTGTGAGAAAAACAAAAACTCCCCCAAGTTGTTGAAAAAAGAAAAAAAAAAAAAA
>NAGG01001213.1:0-33653 GCA_003031705.1 Calonectria naviculata
AGGGGGTATGGAGTTTGGTGGCGGTTGCGCTGCATAGTTGCGTGCCTCTTGCAGATGCAGGCAAATGCGCAGTTTTGACAAGGTCGGAATGTGAAGGGATGCGAGTAATGCCCTTTGACGGGATAAATCCGACTGTGCAGCAATTGAGGCAGGCGTTCTTTGGTTGAAATGGTGTCCGCTGCGTCTTTTTAACGGCCTTCAGCCAAGTCTGGCAACCTGGTCCCCTTGTAGATGGTGATGCGACTGTTGGTTGTGACGATTGCTCGTCAACCCAAGGTCGAAGGACATCTTGTCCTCACCTCATACTGGCCCATCATCTCTCTGAGCCGCAAAAGGCGGGGAAGGTTGTTTCCGCATGCCAATTGGGCAAAGTACGCCCTACAACTCCACGTTTCGGGTAGAGCAGGCTACGAATAGCTGCTGATCCCTCTTGTCATGCTGTTCATAGAGGCAGTGTCAAGTTTGTTGGGCGTGGACCTGGAACAGGGAGAGTCGACATAACCCCGACCAGGGGGTTTCTTTGCAGGAAAGGAAGGGCTCCATTGTGGCAGCCACTGGGGAAGAAGGAACTGTCATCATGAGTGCAGAAGGGGCTGGGGTGGGTATGCCCCCGCAACTGAGGCTGGTGTGTAGACGTTGATTCGTGCTTGGCTGGGCTTGGGGCAGTGGTTGCTTTTTCCTGGCGCAGTCTGTACCTGTACCACCTTTTGAGGAGGGCTAAGGAGCGGCGATCCATTGGATCTTCAGGGTCTGGCGTGCCGGTGGTGTCGACAGTACGTAGTAACAACGTGCATGGGCGCCGCAATCTCTACGACTCCTGTTTATCCGCTGACGGCACGCGAGCAGCAGGACCACGCCCTGGATAGAGATAGTGGCCTTGACACCGTGCTGGGAAGGGGGAGTTGGCATTCTGGATAGTGTAGTATTCAGGACGACCTCTCCATGAGTACTGCAACTCTAACTCCACCCAGCACGTTGGAGTGCATCAGCCAAGGGCCCTAGGAAGGGCAACCCGGATGCCCCGACTTGGGTCTGGTGTAGGCGCACGGCGTGCGTGCGTGCGTGCGTACGTACCATGTTTGGAGAACCATGGACGGGAACCAGTCTCGTACTCGGTACCTGGCATCCGGAAGTCTGATGTTTGCGACAGTTTTTGGGAGGTGCTGTCACCGAGTAACTGGTCGGCGATTTTTGAGTCCCTCCGACTCCGTCGAGGGCGCGGGGGCCACAAATGCCCGCGGGGGCCGGAGCCCGTAGTGGTCCATGGGACTCGGGAAGCCATGACATCAGATGGAGACGGACAAACAACTAATAAACTCGCCGAAGGAATCTGTGAGCTGCGAATTGAGGACAGGCTGGCTCAGACGTTCTTTGGATGTCCATCTGCCCATAATAATAATATGAGTCGTAGCCTGCGTAATTGCATGGCTGGTTGCGCGAGTGTGGTTGCCTCCCATCCCGACCTTGCGACCCCCGCGTCATCGGCAGACATGTCTCGTCGCCTCCCACCCCGGTCTAACACCAATTTCGTTCTGTGTGGCCGTGTCCCGGCTGGGCTCTGGGTGAAGAGTCACGACTGACCCGTCACCGGGGCACACCACGGGGTCAAGCCCAGCGAGCGAAATTGGGCCACCCTCTCCCATAGGCCCCCAATTACTTTAGGCCCGATGGCGAAAGTGTCTCCAGATATTAGGGAGGCTATTTGCATGACAATGTCGTTTGTGCGTTGGTTAATTTTTGAAGCTGGAGCCAAGATGTGCATTAATTGGAAGGCAGACATTACAACGATAATGGGACTTTTCCCTATCAATCAATTAATGCCTGTCCGTCACGATCGACGCCCGAGGAGAACCAAATTTTGGAACACCGTACTAACTAAAAGGTAAAAGCCGTGCCTGGGCACAACATTCTACAAATGCAGCAAGGTCTTGGGGCAGCCCTAGGATACATCCTTGCACATCGAACCCAACTCAGAGTTAGAACCGTGGCCGTGACCTGTCTGTGATGATGGGGAGTTGACAGAATCAACTCGCGGCCTGTCAAGAGGCTGACAACCACACGGTGTGGCGCATGCACCAAGTGGCGGGATCATACAGTGCCAAAAAGCGTCCCAACCGCACGGACCCATGGCTGAGGGCGGGCCATGCCCTCTCCAGCGGCCACTGCACTGCCTGGAAAGGCCTGGCATAGCTAGGACAGTCCCTGGATGCACTGTACAATGACGGTACTAGACCCGGCACAGGGCCCTGCTCTAAGTGTCAGTCCCCGCTGCGTACCGCTGGGTGGGCGAATGGGGATGGAAGCTCCCAGAATTGGGACCCATGCACCAACCGGCCCACAGTCCATGGTGGGCACGACCCATGCTCGCCTATCAAACACATCCACACACACCTCACCTCGAAGGCACTTCACATTCACACACACGTCGCTAGCAAACCCACGGCGAGCGCTCTCCTCTCCTGCCCTGTGTCCCCGTTTTCTACACCACACTCCCAAGCCAGCGCTAACGCCTACGCCTCCCGGCTCTTTTAGTCCCTTCCCAGGGCCCACGGCTTCTGACGAACAAGAGAGGGGACCTCCTGGCGCAATCACTCCCAGCACAGCACTGCAGAGGCCAGCGAAACCTCCACTTTACCCTTCTAGATCTAACCCGTAACCCGCCCGTCACCTCGTCTCGCCTCGTCTCCTGGCCTGGCCTGTTCAGTCCTTCAACTTTGAACCGCCTCCCCGCCTCTTGACTTATTCCACTGTCAACCTCTTGCGACCTTCAATCTATTTTTTTTTTCCTATGCCCGTTTCCTCTATTCCCTCCTTCTCGCTCTCACACTATCGTCTCCCGAACTCACCGCCCGCCCCGATTTATTCCCAAGGAGCCCGACAGCTGGCAGGCGACCCTGACCGTCTCTTTTTTCAACTCTGACCGACCGCCCACGGTACCCACAGCTTGTGTTCGCGTGCGTTTGCCTGCGTCTAGGGGCCATTTTGCTTTCTGCCCCAACCGTCTCCACGCCTTCCTTTTCGATCTTCCTTCATCATCACCGCCCGCCTTTCCTGACGCTTTGCTCTCCCGACGGGCATGGCCGTCTAGGGCTCACTGCGAAACACCAACAACAACCGCAATCAGACGAATTTCCTTTATCCGCAAACCACAACCACCCCATCGAGCGTCCCTGTGTCGATGCGTCCCGCGGCCCTCTCCGAAAACCCCCCCGCGCGCCGACACCGACTGTAACCTGTGACCTGCGACACCGACTCCAATTGATTTGATTCACCCGCAACTACCGATTTCCTTCTGAGCGCCTTCCGGGTCACCCCAGCCCTCGCTCTGCTGGTCATGACCTCCGTTCCCACCGGCCCCGGCAGCCCTCTTATCGCTGGAGCTGCTATGTCGGGCGGCGAATTCAACGATTTTTCCGATGACGAGTTCGGCGCCAACAACCTTTTCGACTTTTCAAACAGCCCAGATACCCTTCAGAGCCTAGAGTCGCTCGGCGCCAGCGACCCAAAGGCCTTCCTCTCACCCCAGGATCTCTCCGCCGGTCTTCTTCCAGATTCTCCCAACGGCTCCTATCAAGACTCTTCGTCCGATTCTGCGTCCTCAAAACGTACCGGAAGTTCCACCTCCTCCAAGACGCCTGCTACGACTACCGATGTCATGATGGACGACGGTGATGTCAAGATGGATTGGGGAAACTCAGCCTTTGGTGCATTTACCGACGATGACGCTGCCTTTGCTTTTGGCCGTGAGGCTGACCCTTCTGCTCTTGATGGGCTGTACGGCTTCGAGCAGGACGATAGCTTCGTCGACCAGTCTTTTGACTTTGAGAGCGCCTCGAGTAGTCCCGAAACGGCAAATGGCGCTCAACCCAGCATTGCCTCCCCGGAGATGCCCATTATCAAGACCAACAGTCCCATGAAATCGGACTTGACCCCGAAAAAGAAGAAAATATCTCATGGTCATCAAAAGGCCCCTTCAGTACGTCAATTTTGCAACCCCTCGATACCGTCTGGCCCTATATTAACCCAATTGAAGCAATATTCCATTGCTTCGTCAATGAACGGAGTCAAGACGGCTGGGTCTCGCGAAGTTTCGCCCATGTCCAACGCTGTAATGAGTCACGATGGCTCACCTGCAGCTGTCTTCAATTCACCTTCTCCTAATGCTGGCCCAGATTTCACAAGAGTTATGAATGGAGGCATGGGGAACTCGATGTGGCCAACCAAATTAGACGGCTCGACATCTGCTGAACTGCACGGCTTGCCAAATCCCCTTCAATTTGGCGCTCAGATGAACCAACCGATGTCAATCCCGCAACAGATGTCGATGCTTACTCCGCCTCCCTATAACTTTACTGGACGGTGTGAGCTTAGAATTTTGCCCACTCCTCTCAAGTCTCGCGTTGAGACACAAATTCCAATCAAGATGACACTGACGCCTCTGCCCCCTGGCGTCACCAAGCTTCACTTGCCTGCTCACACTATTTCCAAGCCCAAGCTCCTCGCAAAGCCCGTTCCTGAAAGGGCCCCAGATACATTAGAGCTCTTCGTCTCATTGGTCTGCACTAGTGCGATGGAGGGTACTGACAAGAAAAAGCAAGCTTTAGAACGAGCTGCGTCTCAACCTCAAGGTTATCTTCCGAACCTGGATGATGAAGAAAACTCGCCCCAGAACGGTGGCGAAGTACGGATATGTACCGGATGCATAACTCGAGAACGAAAACGAGCCGCGCGAAAGAAAATCAAGAAGCCCGAGGAGGAAAAGCTCTGGAGTCAGGATGAGGAACGCCGTGTCATTGTCTTCAACACTCAGGAGATCAAGGAGTGGCAGCCGCTTAGCGGTGTTATGGACCCATCTGGACGTCCTGAGCCTGTGGTGCCCAGCGGTGCTATGCAAATTGATGCCCCGATGCGAATTGCCTGCTACTGTCGACACCATGGTGAGAAGATGGGCTTCAACGTTATCTTTACTATCAAGGACTTCCAGGACCGTGTTGTGGCACAGGCAATGTCGAATCCCATCATGATCACCGACGACCACAAGACTCACCCAATGGCCCAGCTTACCACGCAGCCTTCGATACCCGAGGCACCCGTCGTTGCCCCAATTCCTGTCAGCGCCCCTCAACCGCAGCCGCAGCAATCCATTGATGCAGCCAATCTCATCCCTCCTACGAACGGCAACTTCCGCATGTCTCCATCCAGCAGCGATCTCTCGAGCATGCAGCAAAGAAATTCCCAGTCTTCATATCCTGCGTCGTCTGGCAAGACCACGCCCACTGGGGCTACAACCCGAGCACTTTCTCGCCCTGCTTCGCCAACTCTGGGTGGCCCAATGACAAAGAAGAGAAAGGCAAGCGGGTCGAGTCGGTTACCAAATGGTCTCACCATGACTCGCATTGACACATCGCCCTCCCCTCCTTCACAGGCGACCAACAGCCAGATGCCTGCCGCGACTTCTCCGTTTACACCTAACCTGACCGCTTTCTCGCAAGCTGAGGGATTGTTTGGACAGCAAAATGCCCTATCCTCATTCACCACTGGGCCCCCCACCCCAAGCAGCAATGACCAGCCGGCATTCTTCTCCAGCAACCGCTCCGCAAGCATGGACAACTTGGCTATGGCCCAGCTGTACTCGGCGCCCACTTCCAACCACCCAAGCCGTGCCCCGAGCCCCAATGGCCTGAGGAATAGTGTGAACGCGACGCAGAATCAGTTCAACCAGGCAATCAGCAGCAACCTCTACACTCTGCCCATGGGCATGAACCAGACTCGCGCGCCTCCCGTTATCCACAAAATTATTCCCAACGAGGGACCCAAGATTGGTGGCATTGAGGTGACCGTTTTGGGAGCTGCCTTCTTCCAGGGGCTCGAGGTCTGGTTTGGGGACCAGAAAGCTACGACGACTACCTTCTGGGGCGAATCGTCGCTTGTCTGTTTGCTACCCCCTTCTCCTGTGGCTGGAGCTGTAGCAGTTACATTCAAGCACCAGGCGGCACAGGCGGCCCAGGCCTTTCCCATGGGCAAACAGCCTCCAATCTTCAAGTACATTGATGACAATGAGGACAAGCTTATCAGGACCGCCTTGTCCGTGCTTGGTCACAAGATGTCCGGCCAGATGGTGGATGTGAGTGATTTGGCTCGAAGAATTTTGAATGACGGCAGCTCTGGTTGGTCTGGTGGATCGTCTGGTGGCCAATCGTCTGGTGGTCAGATGCCAGGAGGCCAAATGTTCAACCATGCTCCATATGCGCATCTCGAGTCTCAGCTACTCAAATGTCTCGATCTCATTGATCTCGATGACAGCACGCACAGAACTCGGTTGGACCTCAAGAGGCCAACAGGCCATACCATGCTCCACTTGTCTTGCTCACTTGGCTATCATCGATTTGTGGCTGCGCTGCTTGCTCGCGGAGCCAATCCTGACGCACGCGATAAGGGCGGCTTCACTCCTCTGCATATCGCCGCTATCCACAACCACCCCGAAATTGTGAGACGCCTGATGCTAAACGGCGCCGACCCCACCATTCGAAGCCTGTCGGGTCTCACCGCCGCCGACGTCGCTCGATCTCGAGCGGTGCTCCGTGCTATCCGCCGATCTGAACGCCATATTCGATCTCGCAGTAGCGGTGGCTCCCTGCATAGCAGGGCAAGCAGCGCCACATCGCTTCGATCACTGTGGGAGCCCATGACTGAGGCACAGCCCCATGAGGAGCCACACTCCGTCGACTTGAGCGAAGAGAGTCCAGAATACACATCGGGGGATTTTGAAGACGAAGATCCCGATGAGCATGCCTACCTGAGCATGAGGAGACCCAGCGGGTTCCGACAGGATCGGGAACGGCCAAACCTACGCCGCCAGAAAACGGCGGAACTCGAGCAAGAGTTGGCTCCTCCTGCCATGGCACTGGCCGCTGCGCTCAAGGATCAATTCCAGCAACAGCTCCAGCAATTCCAGCAAACGATGGCTCTGCATTTCCAGAACCTGCCACACTTCCCTCAGATGCCTGACTACCAGGCACTTCAGCAACGAATGCAACAACTGGTGCCTGGCATGTCGGCAGCTCGCCCCGGTCCTGACGGTGAAGAAGCCCGAGGTTGGGACATGGCATCCAAGAATACCGCAACTGCCCCTCCCGCTTACGAAGAGCTCTTCCCCCAAAAGGATCTCGACAGTAAGCAGGCATCTGCGGTTCAGGCTGCATGCGACGCTGAGGCAGATATGAAGTGCGCAAGCCTTTATGACCAGCCATCGACGTCGGAAGTAGTGGAGACTAAGACGCATGTCCCCAGCGTCCTCAAGATTGGCCGGAAGAATGCCATCACCAAGGAGCAGCAGGAGCAATTCCTCGCAGCTCGCGAAGTGAAGATGAAGAGGCTGAGCAGCGATCGCAACCTCTTCTTCATTTGGGTAAGTGCTATTTCTCTCCAAACCAACCGGTCAAATATTAATCGTATTTCGCAGATCCCTCTTCTCCTAGTCATGGTCTCCATTATGCTCTACACCTACTTCCCCTCACTATTTCCATTCGCTTGGGCCTTCGCCCGCTCCCTTTGGCAGGGTGGCATCGACAGGACTCAGCAACTTATTCAACACAACATACCTGAGCGAGTTGTTGAGGTTTGAAAATTTATGATGACGTTTTTTTTTTCCAAAACTTTCTAGACATGTTGTCTGTTTTACTGTTATTTGTCACGAAGGGGTTTGATGTCTTTTTTTTTCTTTTTTTCTTTTTTTTGTCTGCAAGTCACTTTCTACGGCCTATGAGTATATTCTTATACTGCGTGCCTTTGCTTTCGTCTGTTTAGCCTGACGACCATTCATTCTGCCTAAAGAAGGCATTGGGGTTCTTTCATAGGGATTTGTTTCATTTCAACCCTGACGAGATGGCGAATGACGGGAAACAATTTCCAGCGAGATAAAGTTGAACGATGTCGGACAAAGCGATTAAAGTGGATCTGGGCAATTTCAGACCCAGGATCATAATAACTTGTTGTCATTTTCGGGCTGGCTCGTTGACACCAACTGTTAGGTTGTCAAACCAAGTGTTTACACTGGTTGTATGGATGGGGGAAGAATTATCGGGCGCGGTTTAGAAGGAAGGTAGTAAGGCAATGTATGGAAGAAGGGTGCTTTTGTTCTTCTTCAAAGAGGTTTGATGACGTGTGTTTTGGCTTGGAAATAGCGATGGAAGGAATGGAATGGGAATGGGGACTTTTTTTCAAAGTACCAGCAAAGGATTTGTATATAATAACTTAGTTACAGAGGACGGAATAAATGGTCATCTCAAGTCTGATCATCCTATCTTGCTACCAACGTGCGAAAAGAGACCTACACAAAATAAAGCTTGCGAAGAACCCAGATGCCGGGTTCAACAAGAGCAAGATCCGGACAAGTTAACTGAATCTCACTAAAAAAAAAGTTACCGGGAGCCGAGATTGATCAAGTTCAATTTTGCTTTTTTGTCCTCTTTCGTTACTTTTCTTTCTATTTCAAAATCACCGGTTCGTTGGCTCGCTTGGCAATCAAACACCTCGTGTCACAACTCGGCTCACACGCAGAAAGATGGTCTTGCAGTCACGATATGAGTGCAAAGTCAATCGGGGTAAAAACAACGTTTCCATTGCACCTATTCCATCGTACACCATTAAGTAAATACAAGTCTGGACAACAGCGGGAAATAATCCTTCCAACATGTTATCCGACCATGCCACCCCGCAACAAAACAGAAATGCAGATAAACCGTACCCAGACCAGCCATGTCCCCGAACCAATCCTTGACCGTACCCAAAGGCCCCAGATACCAGAGAGAAAAGAGGAAAGGAAACCCAAACCCCCCCCTCCTCATAACCCAGTTTTCCCTCTTGGCCAAGAGGGAAACGAGACGCCGAAAATAAATCCCTAAAAAAAAAAATCAAAAACCAAAGGTCATCAAGCATGCTATGCCGCATTGTCATCATGGATATCTTCCCACAACTGTACATATACAACATTGCAACATCGCAACATCGCAACGTCAAAACAAAAACACGGATTCATTGAAATTGTCAAGAACAAACCAATAGAGTCGTGAATCGCATGAGGTGTCGTCCATTGTCATAAAAGCCCGCGGAGGCTGTTGAAATTCCGAAAACTCCTTTGCTCTTCCCCAATCGCCGCTGGTTCCCAAGTCGCCAAAGCCAGCATCGTAGGCGTCACGGTTCACTATGTCATCTGGCACTCCCAGTAATCACTTCCACCGATCTCACATTCGGTGGAGAGTCACTCGAAGCGGAGAGTGAGGTATGGAGCACCGTTCTCGCCATCCTCACAGGATACAAATTTCGAAGTCGAAACCGCGGCTCTGGGAGGAGCACGATTGGAGTTCTGCCCGGAACGCAGGGCTTCTACGAAACTCCTGCGAGTACGGAGAACTCGATTGTGAAAATCCTGTAGAGGTGCCTTGGAAGAAGCGCCCGAGGCACTTCGTTTCATTGCTTGTTTACGGTCCGGTACGTCCACTGAACTCCGGGCATTGACACCTGGAAGAACCCCAAGGACCCGCCGAGCTAGATTGTTCGGCTCACGGCCCGTGCTATTGGGACCAGAGACACTGCGTCGTAGATTTGTGCCACGACGAGCGTTACCATTTCGAACTTTGGGGGCGACGATCTCGCGAGGGACATTCTTTCGGAGCTTCTTTTTTGGTGTGGGCGGATCGAATGCGATTTCTTGGTCAGCTTCATCGTCCGAAGCATTGTCGGCTGCCCGTTTGGTCCCTCTGGAGGAGGCACTTGCGGGAGATGGTATCGGGGATTCCGCGCGGGATGTAGACGGACTTCCCCCACGGGAAGCCCAGCGTGGCGTAGGAGGCTGGAGGAAATCGCGAGAAGTTCTAGCAGGTTCAGATGGCGGGGCAGGGGCAGCACGAGCAGGAGGAGAGGGCCTGCGCGCGAATCGAGGCGTAGGTGGCATAAAGAAGCCTGTGGCAACAAGTTCATCGTAAGTAGAAGCCTGTGGCTCCTCACGGGATAAGCGCTGTTTAGGTCCTGGCGGGGATCTGGCTGCAGAAGATCGAGGGCGAGTTGATGGCGTAAGAGCTCGTGCAGTAGGTGGTGGCTGGGGAGTCGACGATCGCGGAGGATATTGGGGGGCGCCTGAGCCATTGGTCTGGCCCTTGGGAGGCATGCCACCGGGAGGAGGCTGACGAGTTGACTGGATGGCATGAGAAGTGAAGAAGCCCGAAGCGACAAGGTGGTGATAGTTGGCCAGTATTTCTTCCCTGGTCGGCATCTCATTTTTGGAAGCTTCCTTGGGGGGGTCCTCATGCATCTTCTCGTCCTTTGCTCCTTTGGCACTCTCGTCTCTCTCCCTTTGTCTGCCTCTTGACCTGTTTCGACCTCTTGACCAGCTTCGGACTCTCGACCTCTCTCGCCGATTCTCATCCCCGTCTCCCTTTCGGCTCCTCCCCCTCCGACGAGTGCCCTTGTCATCCTCGCCCTCCTCCCTGAAGCCAAGGCGTCCGCGGACCTCGTCCCACACGCGGCCAAGAAGACGCCCCTTCTTAACTCCCTTTTCGGAGAAGTCATCGCTGCTAGGCCGCGATTGTGACCGCTCGACAGGGCATTCTAGGTCGGCAAGCTCTTTGGGGCCGAGAAAATGGACCGGTGGAGCGGCCGATACACGATCGTTCATTGAGCCCTCTTGGAACCGACTTGGGTTCGCACTGACGGCGCGGCGAGTGCGCGGGGGGCCCATCTGGACGGCTGTTTTTTTTTAGTTCGTATAAATGTGCGAGTATGTTTGTCGGTAGTTGGCGAATGCCTATGTGTGTAAGTGTCGTTTTCGAAAGTGGCTTGGGTATCTAAATCAAAAATCGAGCATGCGCGATGAGATATTGCTTCAAAAATGATTAGTTTGCCAGCGAGACAAAATTGAATGCTTCGGCAAGCAGCTATCCGTCCTCGCGAGGGGATGCAGGTTGGGAAACACTCGGCCGCAGAGCGTAGCACCGCAAGGGAGCATTTGGATGGGCCATCTCTTTTGTTGATGCGACGACCGCACGTGATTTCACCACGGCAACGGAGGAAGCTGGGAAGGTTAATGCAGGAGCAGGCACGGACAATGGGGGGAGGGGCAACCGCAACGGGCAACCACAAGGCACCCAGGTGCCAACGGAGCACGTCCCTGCGGCCAGGGAGGTACGTGCCCGGCACAGCTCCTGCAACATGGTGCTTCAAAGCAGGAAAAATCGCCATCGCGAACGCACCACGATGGATCTCGCCAATTTACCCGGGCCCTGAAACACCAACGCCGTCGCATTACTCCCAGTGTCTACATCCCAAATAGATTGCCGCACTCTGGCCCTTTCCCAATCCGGCCCGGCTGCTGCGAGGATTCCGTTTTTTTCTGACATGGCATCTGATTTCCTAATGTATCACGGCCATGGTTCATCCAACTTCAGTGGTCCCCGTGAAAATTATACCCATCTACATCTCCACTCCCCACCCCGGTTGCGCGGCAATGTCTTCCACTTGCTGCATGTCTCAATTTGTTCACTGTCGACGTTTACGCACATCCATGTTTGATGAGGTGTCACTCCCATGATGCACTCACAGCTTCATGAAGGTCACTGTCCAACTCACCACGTCTTTCCAAACCGCCAATTCACGATTACAAGGCAACAATGTGAGGTAGTTTTGATCGTTTAAATTACTGCTTCATAAAACACACCACCAACCCAGCCAGTTAGGCTCCAAGACGTTCTGAACGATGGGACCCAACATGGGGTAACCTGGGACGTTCAGGACATGCCGCTCACTCCCTGTCAGCGAAACGCACACCATTGGCAGAGCCTAAAGCCAATAACCGGCAAACTCCTCCGAGGGCGTTACAGCTCCACTAATAGACCCAACGACATATGTCCCTGTCAAGCCCTCATAGTCTCCAAGCCAAAGGAAAAGAAAATCATCAAAGTCGCGGAAAACTGGTAAAAATTTCAAATAGAAGGAGAGTAGATAGATTTGACACTAGGAAATGTGAACACATGATATGTATGTGATGTGTAGATGGTCATGGTAAGCCCGTCATCGTCTGTCCAAAACGACCAAAACACGCAAGAAAAAAAAAAGCTCTAACAAAAATTGACAACTGAGTCGAAGTGACCACCCGGTCACCGGGGTTCCGTAAATCGTCTCTGCACCAAGTAGATGGTAAAAGCCCCAAGGACCAGGGAGCGGGAAGAAGCACATTACACCTGAACGCCTCAGCCAAGACCGCTATCATGCGTCCACCCCAGCCGAATTTTTTAAGGGTGTTTAGAAATACACAGCACCAGAACGCCAAAAAGGCACAGACCAAGCATCGGTAATCCAGCTTGGTTTCACGCATCAAAGCCAAGTCCATTTAGGATTGGTATTGGTTAAACGTCACCACACCAATTTGACCATCAGCTCTCGAGTACATGCCCTGGTCAGGCTCGGGAGTGACTCCGCGACGACCTGCGCCGTAGTGTGGGTCGACCTGACGCTGACCATTGTGCAATGGTCGCAGGCTCTGCGAGAACACACTATCATGCTTACGCTTGCCACCCGTGGAGAGGATGGGAGGCTCGGGAAGGGGGTCCGTCTGAGCCTCGATGGGTGGGAGAGGCGACATCAAAGCCGAGATCTTGAGAGGCGGCAATTGGGTTTGAATTTGAGGACGGGGAGGTTGGTGGGCCGTGATGGGAGTAGGTGGGTATGAGTGCTGAGACTCACGTCGTGAGTGATTGTCTGAGAACACTGAAGGCGAGGGAGGCACGTAGGGCGCGTTGGATGGTCTTCGGTCGTAGGTCTCCTGCTTGATGGGAGGTGCAGCTGGAGATGTCATTGGCGGCATGTTGCGGCTAGGGAATCCATAGCCAGATGATTCAGGCTTTGGGTAAGGCGATTGAGCGGCGGGTGTATAAGGGCCGGGGGCGCTGACTGGAGTCAGAGGCACGCTTGGCTGGCTGTATTGGCGAGGGGGAGCCGAGTAGGCGGATGCAGATGGATCACCAAATGACAAATGGCGGGGCGCAGGCGCAGATGGCTCATAAGTAGGTGGAGGAGGAGGCGGCGGGTATGACTCGGCAACTGAAGGCCTGCGCTGAGGCTCTGGGTATGGAACGCGATGCTCGCTGGAGTTGCTCAGTGATCGGGCCCGAAGGTTGTGAGGATCCTCAGCAGCAGGGGTGACGGTTCTTCGTCGAGCGTACTCCTCCTCTCGGCGTTCGTAGCTGTTATTTCCAGACTTGGTATCGCGCTTCCTCATGCGGACGTCACGGCGAATTCGAACTCGGCAACCCTGGTCGGCGACAGTCTTGCTGAGTTGGGTGCTCTCCATCAGGCCGGGGAACTTCTTGGCGCTATAGACGCTGAACGGGTTGGTCTTGATCTCCATCCTCCAGTCGACACCGGGCGGCAAGTCGCTGTCGCTAGGCTCCAGATCGAAATCCTTCTCCTCCTTGGTGGTCTCGAAAAGGCTGAAAGTCAGACGATAGCGTCCTTCGTGTCGAACAGAAAGATCGGGAAAGATGAAGTAGCCGGCCTCGGTAGGGCGGTCCAGATAGGCCATACCAGAAGCAGGGACACCGGTGAGGATGGGTGGGTTCGTGGCAGCAGGGGTTTGCACACGGCCATGGGCGATGGGACGGGCATGCTCGAGACTGGCGTAAAGAAAGAAGTTGGCGTTGTAGTCAAAGGTGATGTCCTTTCCTTCCTCGACTGAAGGTCCTTCAACAATTCGTAGTTCGACAACGGGCGGAGGATCGACTGGTCGACGGTCGCTGTTGGCTATTGAATGTCAGCCTGGGGACGCACAGCTGACAGGATGAGGCCAAGCGTGGCAGCGTGTCTATGCTGCCAAGGCCCCCAATTGGATGCTTACCCTTCATTCCGGAACCGCACGCTCGGGCTCGTTCAGGCTGCTGCAAGACGGTCATCTGGTACCAGAGGCTGCGGTTTCCACGAGTGACGCGGTGCAGGCGGACACAGTTGTCCCGCGCTGCGTTGGTTGGGATTGCCGCGGGTGTCGCCATTGTGTCGGCTGAGGAAGTCGTCGCGGGATTGGTGTTGGTGAATGAGCGCTCGCCAGCGCTCGAGTAAGCGAGTGTCGGGGTTATCGAGGCTGAGGCTGTGAGCTAGGCAGTCAGAAAATGGAGATGGTCAGAGTGGTGTTGAGCGCACGCAAAAGGCAAATGGGGAAAAGGAGCATGGGGAGAAACGGGTTGATGTGGGCGGCTTCGCCGTTGGAATGTCTGGGGCGACTGTGGACTGGACTCACCCGTAGGAAGCAACACACCAAAGCAACTTCAATCGATCAAATCAATCACGAATAGAATATGACAGTCACGGTTGATGCCAGGTCGTCGATGTCCAGAGGGAGCGGGGATCTCGACGCGACACGGAGCCGTGATGTAGTAGAAAGGGAATGGGAAGGACGAGAGATGGATCGACGGGGGCGGAGGTGTTGAAGAGGCAGGATGAAGGGACGAGGTACCGATGGGGACGGGCACAGTGGGCACACTGGCTGGGCTTGGCTTGGCTGGGCTGAGGAGCAGCGTGGTGGCAGGGCACAGGCTTCGGGCGAAGCGAACTGGGGGGGGGCCAGGTGTGAGAGACCTGGAGCCCTGGGACGGTGGATGGGAGGCAATGAGCAGACAGGGACGGGACTGGGAACGAAATTTGGGGATGATTGGGAAGGGGGTGGCCTGTCGATGGGCGTGGTGCAGAGGTAAAATGGCTGAAAGGCCCGAGAGCCTGGATTCGGTGCAGCTGACTCGAACGCCTGGATTTGCCGGGACGCTTCGCACGCCTGGAGACGCCTTTTGGGTTAGGCGCTGGCGATGTGTGTGATCATTGGCCACAGCGAGCGAATGGGCGACCGAGGGTGGGCCACCAACAGCCAGTTGGGCTGGTGGTTCGCAGGGAGGTGGCCGGGAGTTCGGGAGACTGCCAGCCAGCGAGCCAACTTTCTGCGAGCCCGTGTCCGTGGCCAAGGAGACGGATCGATCTGCTGGCCAAACTTTTCCTGTTGGTTAAGGTTGGGAGTGTTTTTCCCCGCTCCCTTGCGATCTGCCTTTGGAGCTTCTTGGAACCAGCACCGAGCTATTGGAGAAGGGCGTTTTCCTTGAGAGTTTGGCTCCGTCTTTCAGGGTCGAACGTCGCCAGGCAGTTAACATTTGCCTGGATCCTCGGTCGCAAACTGAGCGAGACGCGATGCCCCCAATTGTCTTGCGCGCTGCGCCGTCGGTGGGTCTTGCGGGCGCCGTAATTGACACAGGTGGGTTTCCAATTATTGTGGTTTTTCTTTTATTTTTTGGGTCTTCTTAGGGGACTGGAAGTGAAGGTCAGGGGGGTGTGGGCGCTGAATGGAAATGGCACAAGGTCTGGAGGCGGCAGCAAGGAGGAGGGCCTAATGAGACAAGACGCAACCATTGGAAAGGATACGGGGCACAAGAACACACATCCTTCGGTGCCAGCTACCCAGGCCGGACCGGAGAATATCTGCTAGGGGAAAGAATCAGCGGGGTGCGTGTGCGTGGCCTGTGCCCACCCTGGGCCTCGTGCACAGTGGGATAGGAACACTTTGACTTTCCCACTGGAGAGGTACCTGGCCCCAGCGCCTCAGCACGCTGCAGTGCCAGCTCCCAGCACCTAGGAATCGGTACGAGCCCCGACAGAAGGTCCCCAGCCCGGGTGGTAGAAACGACCCGACGGGGCACCGGGGGCGAGGTAATGGAGGGTCGACGCAGGAGGCAGATGAATGGACCGTGTGTGGCCTCTGAGGCACATTTGGCGGCATGGCGAGGCGCTCTCGCGGCCTCTGGGTGGACAGCCAAGACTGGGGACCACAAAACGACATGGCCAGGACAACGATGGACCAGGGCTTCGGGGGCCGCCAAAGCCTGTTGGTCCCCAGGGCTTGTTCCCAGGACCCACCGTACCCAGCGGGCCCAGCATTCGGGCCAGTGGAGGAAGCCTATCGCATCGCACGGCGGTCCTTTCATGAGTCCAGCAGCCCCGCTCCAGCTCCATCCCTCGACTCAGATTTGACATTGTCATCCTCCTGTTGGTGCCGCCACGGCGCTCTTGGTGCGTTACAACCAGGGATCCGTCGACGCACCCATCCCCTGGAGCCGGACACGCGACGGGGCGCCAAGAAAATCCCACGACTGGCGGCATCCAGTCGACCCTCCTTGGCGACCTGATTGCCCATCTCCCTTCCCACCATGCCACACTCACCATCATCCGGCCCGCACTAGCTGGGGCCTGGGTTTAATCGTTGCAGAGCGGATGGAGCCAGGTCGCGTCGGTGATACCAGCCAACCGCCGTGACGAACCTGCCCGCACCACACAACGGATTCACCACGGGCATGTCTGCGTTGCAACACAAGCACGAAAGAGCCGAGACGGCACATGTCGCCACAAAGAAACAAACGGGCGCAGGAATCTAGAAGTAATGTCATCTTGTACCAGGCCTGCATGGAAAAAGGAAAAAAAAAAAGGGTGCGGCTCCACACCATCTTCTCTCTGCTTCTTCCCTTGGCACTTTGCTTGCGATTCGGTTCCCCGCATAAGACCAAAGACGCCGCTGACGGGAGAGTGACTACTCTGGAGGCTGACGTCGTGGCTGAGGACAATATTGCGTCCTCGGCTGGCAACGATGACTGACCCGGAGAGAGCCAGGCCTCCGACACAAACGATACTTTCCCAGTCGTTTATGGTTGTTTCCGTTCACACTCGCTTGAGGCTTTCCTCCCGCGAAATCCAATCCCCGTCCCCAGTCTCCCGTCTTCCGCTCCCGTCCCCGTCCCCGTCACTCCGTCTGGTGGACCACTCCACAGGACGATAGACGTATCGAAATCGCCCCGTCGTCCCTGGTCGGGCTCTCTTCCAAGGTGGGAATGGTTGGTCCTGGCGCTGTTCCAACTACAAACTAGCCTACAGCTAGCGACGCGGGATGCAGGACCCGGCGGGCGGGATCCTCGTACTAGCCTGCCGCTAGTCCCTATTTGGATTACTAACATTGGTCTTCTCTCTTCTCTCCTTCGATCCCTTGTTCCTTCCCTTCGATCCCTTCCCGTACTGTGTCTTCTACTTTTGGTTGGCACTGTAAGAGACACCTCTCTGAACAGTGCGCATTCTCGGCTATCAAACCTGATCCTAAATCTGGCTGTACATGTATGTTCCACAGATGAATCCTTGAAAACGAAAAACCTATAAACCATGACGGACCGATGACTTGCTCCGAAATGACGTGCCAGGGTTCAAATCCTCGATGCCGCCAGGTCAGTGCTACGCAGCCAACGCTTCGTACAGAAGAGCACTGATAGCACTGATGCCTACCGTGTCTAAGGCATGTCTGGCTGATGCTGCTCCTGCAATGCATATGCACTGGATGATGCAAGAGGGAGGGAACAGGGGAAGGCGATGCCAGGTCCGGCACCAATTCAGTTAGTCGCTACACACGGTATCTATGAAGTGAGAGTCCGCAATCGCAATGCAGGCAGACACACAGCTTTACTCGCTGACATGGCGTCTGGCCTCAATAAGCGACTGCATCAGACAGAATATTCAAGCGAGAGAGGTCTATCTCGTGCTACCACTGGCTGCCTCTTACCAGTCCGCCGGCTCAGGAGGCATGATGCCTGAGCGCTCATCAGCTTCCCTTTTGACTACCTTCCATGCCACTATGAGGAGTGGCCAGACGCATGGGCTTCAACTTTTGGCCTCCGCGGACACTGTGCGGCTCATCGCGAAGGGCCCCAGTTCATCATCTCTGATGAAAAAGAGAACTAAAGCTCAAGGTCAAGATCACGCAGGCGCGCCATCTCTCAGCAGCCCCAGCCTTCACGCATTCGTGGTCCCATGTTGAAAGCCATACTTCAAGCCACTCGCTTCTGGGCAGAGCTCTCGTTGAATGCCTGAGCCCAAACGCCCTACTAGTGTAGCGCCTCCAGAGTATCCCAATTGAACCATTCAGCAAGTTGGAATATCCAGCTTGCAAGGGCCCTTGCCGCAGGTCCAAGGAGGCGCGCTCTTAATGATGCGTGCTGTTTCAACTCCCCAGCCGACACGCCATTCTGCCGCGGGCGTAAACCTCATCTACCTGAGCAAGATCATTCCCGTACCGCCAGGTGGGCGGTAATTACGTGGGTGCAAATCAGACACCCTGTTTCCCAACGCCTGCCTGCCTTGGACTGGTGTGGTGGTGCATGGCACCGAGGCAAATGGCCAGATCCTAGCAGGGTAACAATCGCCAACGGTGCCGGCAAGGGATACTTGCTCTGTGGAGACCTTGATTCGGGAACTTAATCTGTCCGAGGTGCTAAGAAGCAAAGGGGAATATCAATTTGGCCCTTGGATTTCACAGAATCCAGCGTTTCGGGCGTCAGATGACGACCAACACAACCAAGAAAAAAAATACAGTACAATTAAACTACAATGAGCCAGCACGTACAGTGATGCCTCCCACACCCTCTCGCCCTTGTAGGGCTAATGCTCAGAGTTCACACAGCCTATCCTAGCAAAACCCAGCAGCCCGGATGCGACATCTGCGCGGGCCTCACGTCTTGCGACCCTCTGAGCGCCCCAGGGGCAAACTCACAGCGGTCCAGCGCGTTGGTTTGGACCTGTGCGTGTGCTGCGCCCTGTGATGGCATGAGCACATTCCGGCATAACTATCATAATTGGCACTAAGAGAATGTGGGCATGCATATGCAGTGCAATTTGTACAGTTCCATTCCTGTATGCTCTCGTCCCAGGCCTCCCTTGCGGAACTTGTCTTGCCATGGACTCGACTGTCTCGAATCTCGTTTGAGATTTGGGTTGATGAGAGCATCATTTGCATGTGCTAGGATACGTGCTACCACTGATACCGGATACAAAGACTCTTGCAGGTCAGTGGTCTCTGCTGAGCAACAACGGCAACACAGCAGCTCAGCACAACAATGTACAGCAATGCACCACATACTCCTTATCACGCAAAGGGCGAGAAACAACACGTCGCTGAGCACTGTACAGCCTCCAGGCCAGTTTCTTAGGCTCTTGATTATCCGGCTTTCCCTACTTGGCCTTTGGCCGTCCTGTGCTCCAAACTCTGAGATCACCTCGTGTCCAAACGCCACCAGTCAACAGCCAACCTTCTCTTCCACAAAGTCATTCCAGAGCAGCCCCATCTTCCTATTTCGGCAATTCCTATATTCCCGTCGGCAACTTTACTATTCGGAAAGGTCATGCGCACGTTCGGCTCCCGAAACCAAAGGGGTGGGCAGCATCAAACTGTCAATGGCAAAACTTACAAGCCCGACAAACAATGCTGCGCCCTGCATACCAGTCTTTGCGTGATGCTCACGTCCGTTACCATGTCAAAAAGTTTGGATGAATCATATTTTTGCCTTCCAACGAGACTGCCACATCACAGCGGATACACAAGGAGTTGAAAACGCCTGTACGTATCTGACCCGTCAAAATGGAAAGGTTGAAATATCCCATCACAGAGTCGCCCATGAAGGGCCAACACAAGCCTCATCCCTGGAGCCCGACACTGCGGTGCCAGCCAATCGTGCACACTTCATCTAATGCTCCGTCCAATTCGCCGACAGCTTTGGCCACCTTGCACGTTACGGTACGGCACGGTTAGGGCTGTCCATCCGCTCGGATAACGCTTCGCCCTGGAACCAACACGATCCTGGCTCAACCTGTCAAGACCCTGAGATTGTGGTTTCAAGTACACAGGTGCGTCCCGTATATCGGGTAGGAGGACAGAGCAGATTGTGACATGATGCATTCGCCTCGAGCATCCTGGCAATCCAGTAATTTGTACGGCAACGTTGGGCAGCCGTCTGTGATGCTTGGTTGGGACAAACAAGCAGAGACGGGCTGTGCTCCATCCCCCTCATTCAACACTGGCATGCTGTCTCACCTGCCTACTCAGAACTGAACCAAGCGTGACCTGGTCAATTCGTTGTTGTCGACACCCTGTTCCTGGAATTCCCGTATCTCAGGAAGGGAGGTATCCTCGGTCCCACGCAGCAAGCCGACGAGCTACTCTCGCCATGTCCCTTCGACCGCCTCCCCTTAGCCAGAGTAAGATGTTGTCACATCTGCTAGACGACCCAACGCAGTACTGATCTGCTCCATATTGCTAGAGGAGGTGGCTCTGCAGGATCGCTCCGCTCTCGCATGGCGGTTGGCTCGGGCGCGATTGTTTGCTACGTACAGACGGGCAGGACATGCGACTATGGGCCACGGCATTGGCCAGCCACTCGACGCCCATTCTTTGTAAGTTGATGAGGCGTCGTACACGACACACGCCATCGGATAGTCTGCTATGTAGCAAGTTGTAGAATACTGGCGATCTTCGCCTACGCCTGCTCACCGGTCTTTGCAGGCCAGATCGAGATGTACCCAAAGATGCTTTCTCCGCTAGGCTTCGCCGTCCGTGCTAGCACAGTTGCCTTGTTTGTTTCTTCCCCCCTACCTCCGAGGTGTCGCCAGAGGGACTCTCGGGTGCCTTTTCCAGCAACTCGCAACTCAGATGGCTCTCTTCTTTGGTTGTCGCATTCATTCCAGGCCAATATCCAGAGGCAGCTACCATCTACACCTGCAGGCACATGTGAGTTATAGCAGAGACAAAGTGGTGTAGATCAACAAACAGAAGCATGCGGAAACAACTTCAGGTCAAGGAAGAGAGGGGTGAATCATCTGCGGTGTTGCCCTGGACGCCTAGACGGGTCTCGGCCTTTGCGTCCCCCGACATGCAGAGCTCAGTCCATGTCTCACAGCTATAACTCCATGCATCATCCTCTCCGCACCTTAGGAGGGTGTAGTTTCACGGTACATTGTGTGACAGTCCTACCTGCTAAGTAGTCTTGGCTAAGCCGACGACCATCAACAGGTCATCTTTCAGCCATTACACAACTCTGCTTCCCGGCAGAGACGGCTTCCACGGTCATATTGTCCACGTATGAATTCGCCCTTGCTTCCCGGGTGCTTGTGATTGTCTCTTAAATGCGACGGTTCATTATTCTTGCCTATCTGGTACTGTATTACATCACGTATGGTTCAGATGCTCGCCACCAGCATCTCGGACAGCCCAGTCGTCGGGGGGTATTTGGAGCCCGGCCGAGACGAGACCCCACACGGGCGGGTGTCCGTTTTCTTTTTTTTTTTCGCCTCCCCGCCCACTTACGATACGATGATCGATCGATCAATGCCTCTTCACGCACACAACAGCCGGGACGCTCCAAGTTGGTCACGGTGGCGCACAAAACTCGGGGATCCCAGTCGGTCTGCGGGGAGATGGCTTTCAAAATGGTCTGATTTTTTACCTCCATCAAGGTCGTCCGCCACAGGTGCACAAACAGAGTAAGCCGCATTCTCTCCGCATGAAGTACCACAGCCAGCGCGAGCGACCCTCTCTATTGCCTGCCCACGTGGATGAAGTGCTCTGGGTGGCGGCGTTTCCTCCTCGGGACTAAGAAGGGAGCGGAATCCAATACAACGCAATGCATGTCTTGGGCTCCAAGTGACGCCCGCCGTGTGCTTTGCTGCTGTGGCGTGCGCCTGCTGCTCTATGTACCATGTACCATGTCCCATGTCCTCCCCATCTTGGTCGTCTGCATGTGCGGTGGGCTTGGGATGCGGCTGTGGTTGGGTCGTTATGCCGAAGCAGACAGACAGATGTAGCGTGGCTGGGGTTGGGCAACAGGCTCTACACAGTACACGATGGAGCAGATGCATGGTTTCGGCAGGAGTGCTCACAGTGCATGTCCCGAATGTTGCTGTCATTATGTTTTCGAGAAGAATTATGGCAGTGCTTGGTGGCACTCTGGATTGGGCGGGGATTATGAACGACGCACTCGCACACGTGGGCGGCGGTTCCATCAATTCAGCCTTGGAGGCCAAGACTGGGTAGAGTTCCAGACCTCGCCCAGCCCACGAGCATCCATGGAGGCATTCGCACGAACGTGAGATGCTGTCATGCTGTCATCCACATGTTTGTTGACTGCCAACGGGTCGCCTAGAATACTAGCGGGTGTCTTACTTGGGAGGAGGCCAGCGTTACAGGTCGTCGTCTGGATCTAGCCGAGAGAGATCCGGACCCATCTCGCCAGGTTGAAAAGGGACTAAAATAGCCCCAGTTCCAGGCGCTTGGCTTTCTATTTGCATCTCATAGCCTGGTTTCCGGTTTATGCTGCCGCGTTGTTGCCAATCAGCTCGGCCGTTGGTTGTATTGTTCCGAGTTGCATTCTCGTCAGGCAACACGACAATAATCGGTGAAGGGTATCACATCGCATACAACCGCATGCACAGATCACCGGAAGGAGCGTGGGAACTGGTCTTGGAGTTTAAACGAGTGGTTATTTTTCGAGCTCAATTACACATTATCAAAGGGGTATTTTCGGGGGGAAAAACAAGCGGGCGGGTATCCTGCTCCCGGCAAAAACGAGGGTATCTCATGTATCACAAACATAGTCAACTCCAAACTTGACTCAACATCCAGGAGATATCCAGCAGCCCCCAATTATCTAACGAGTGACCGGCATCTTTTTTTCTGCGTTTTCCGTTTGGTATTTGATCATTTCAGTATTGTTCTCGTTGTTGATATGGCCGGTGGGTTGGTTTAATATGTTTTCTGGGCGCTTTGAGCGGCAAGAGGGCGGTGAGGAAAAGATATCCAGCCTACTTAGTCCAGCACTCAACACAACCCAACAGACGATGGAAGCTTAGGCCGTGACAACAGCCGGCTGTGCCGTGGTGGTGGCGGGAGCTGCCGTGCCGGGAGCTGCGCCTGTCTTTTCGTGGAAGACGCCATCGCGGCTGGCAACGCGGCCGTACTGAGTAAAGTGCAAGTTCAAGTGTCCGTAGTCCCACTTGCGCGAGAGGAAGAGGAAAGCAAAGCCCAGGACGGGCAGCATGAGCACGTCGAGGATTCCAAAGAAGATGAAGCTCTTTGTGACACTGATGACATTGCCGCCGTCAGCCACACCAAAGGCAATTGGGTACAGCATCCACAGGAGGTTGAGCCAGCCTGCCAGCTTGGTGTAATCGCCACGGAGGTCGACGCGGCCAGCGGCGGACATGCCATGCAGCGTGGTCTGGACGGCGAGGAGGATCCAGGCGACAGTTCCGAAGGCGTAGAAGCCCCATTTGTAGTTGGTGGCGGTGTAGGCGGAGCAAAGATAGGCGATGACCCTGTTTTGCGCGAGGCTCCTGTCAGTCTCTGGTTTCTCTTGCATACATACATACACAATGCAAGGGGCTTGGTGTTGAGAATGGCCAAACACTTACCAGCTCCAGGCAAGGGCAACATTGAAGAAGATGGTCGCCCAGCTCACGCAGCTAATGAGTCCGAGAGCAATAATGGCCACGGGGAACGCCACGACCCAGTTGATGTACTTGGCAAAGAAGATCTGGTAGGTGGCAGCGTCGCCGCGGTTCAGCGACGTCGCGATGACGGTCCAGGCGAGGTCGGAGGCCATTGCGTAGTAGCAGAGGGCGCCGACGAACAAGCCAATGGTGAAGAGGTAGTGGAAGATCTTCTCTCCATGGCGGGCCTTGAGGCTGAGGGAAAAGTAGGCGAGCTATCAATATCCGTGTAAGTGAACCATTACAACATGACATGCAAGTTTCAAAAGGTGGCGGCGTACAAAGGACACAGTATAGACGGCCGTCACGGCCCAGAGCCAGTCGGATCCCCCCTTTGTGAGGTGCGAGTCGCCGGCGGGCGGGTTGATGTTGAGGGCATCGTTGCGGGAGTACAAGACAGGCATGTTGAAGCTATCGTCGAGTGGTTCGGCACGTATCGATTAACTGCGGGCAGGTGGGTGAAGTATAAGGTCACCGGTATTAAGATATATATATTGTATGTATTGGTGTGGTCAGGGAGAGAGCTGCTGGGGTACTAATGAGAGGGACACAAAGATACTTGGCCGTGTCCTTTATAGAAAACTCTACGCGATGTCCCGTCATCGATCTCGAGAGCTTTCACTGACTAACACGTCGAAAGCTCCATGCCCCCCCCAGGGATGAGCTCTCTTCCTCCGCCGGTGCCGATTGGTGTGAGGCATCGATGGGGCACGGGAATGAGAAGCGGCCAAGAAGAAACCCCTACGAGCTTTTTTTTTTTTTTTTTTGCAGCATCTCGTGATGGACCATGGGGAGGATGAGGGGGGAGGGGAACGTTGGCGGTTCTGCTAGGACCTAGCTCGCCATGCAACCTTCCGTGGCCGATGACGCGAAGACTGGACATGGCGGTACCCAAGTGCACATTCCCCTTCCTCCCCCCCTCCGCTTCCAGTGTAGACGGTATCATGACGAATCCAATTTGTCAGCCAAGCACCCAAAGATGCTATCCCATTTCCTTCGCCGGGACCAATTGCGATGGTGGCACGCCTTGCGCATACCGGGCTTGAAGCTTTTTTGGTTTGGGTATTGCTAGCGCTCCAGGGTAGGCTCAACTGCTACCCCATTGCTCCGTCGCGCTTCAATGCGCCGCATGTACAGTTACATCAACCACTTCCGCAGTCGGCCAACGAACGGCCGCCATGACAACACGACGATCTGCCAGCTCCCTCCACCGGCAGGGTCGGGAGCTGCAATGTGTGAATGGGGGAGAGAGTGTTAGTAAGTGATAGAGGGAGTCAAAAGGGCCTTGGCAGAAACAAAAGAAGGACCCCAGTAAAAAACAAAAAAAAGAAGACAATCGACCAATATCCCCCATCAGCCCTGCCGGCAGATGCAGCCCGCCTTGCACTGGCCAATGCTACCTCACACCTTCGTTGCGTGCGTGCGTGCGGCGGCCGATGCTGAGGTCCATGGAAACAACCTCACCAGACCGTCATGCCACTTCAAGGCTCCGCCGGTTCCGGGTGCATCATCACGAGGTTGCAGGCTCGATGGGGCATGTTTGGAGCCAAGTAACCGTAGTATCTTTTGTCGTTATCACTATTCATTTTTTCCCCCTTCTGCTTCTTTCTGCAGGACGCGGTTGAAAAAAAGAGAAGGGAAGAAAAAAAAGATGGAAAAAGAAGAAGTATATCGATTGACGTCAGTCTGGCTTCATCACCTACAAGCCATGTAGTCAATATAGGGTATTCCCACAACGCCCACAACCGCGATAGACGTTTCCCCCTCCTCCCCTTTGCTTGTCCATTAACACACGAGCATAAACTGCTGCCCAGTGGCATAACTCTGACTTCCCCCGCCCCCCCTCCATTGCCCTTGATTCGCCCACCGTTTTCTTCAATGATGGCCATGTTGCAGCCAGAAGACGACGCTATGCCGTCATGCACAACCAGGCCCCCTCTCCCCTCCTTCCCCCCCCCCAATGCTTACTTACCGTGCGTGTGCGTGTGCGTGTGCGTGTGCGTGCACTACCGCGCTCTTCGTTGCTGGGTGATCTCCCAGATCGATCGACAAAACAGCAAACTGTGACCCCGAGTCAGGCCAGTCACGCGTTACCGTTGACCTCTTTGGTAGTGCCGACATGGGGCGGGCGCCTCGACACACCCACCTCCATGTGAAGGGTCCCCTGTCCGGCAGACTGAATTTTTCTTTTTTTTTCTCTGGTCCATTCCCTTTCCCTACCCGCATGAGGAGCGAGCGAGACCCAAACGAGGAAGCCGAAGGATGAGAAGAGAGAAGATGAAGGAAACCAAAATTACACTAGACAAAATAGACAGAGACGAACAACGTCTACTCAAAATAACATGTCATGTTTAAACTCATGGCGTTTATTCATGAGTACTAATGTTTTTCATTGCATCTTTTCTTGCTGAGGCGTTAATAAAAAAAAAAAAAAAAAAAGCCGACGCTCCGTTCCAGGTATAAAGCTATCATAAAAAGAGTGACGCACTAAACCATACCCAAGTGGTCCACGGGTCGACTCAACTCCGTGAGAATTAGATACGTAAACATGTATGTATGCTTGGCCCTATGCCGCTCGCTCGACCCATACCCATACCGTAACGCTACCCTGGCCTTGTTTCCCTGATTCCAATTCCCGCCCGTAGTTGGGCCCTCACACGCAAGGGCATCACAGGCACCACCACCGGCCTGACGTGCCGCCTCTATGTGGCCTGTTGTATCTGCCAAGCTGCCGTCTTTGCCCTCTCCCGCACGTCCAGGTCTCCATCCTGGTGCTTCAGAGTCTCCATCTTGGTGTGGAATCCCAGTTTTCTCAATTCATGCGCCCTGTGCGCGCAGGCCTGGGCCTCCCCGTCATCCTCCTGCCAGGTCAGGTTGATGATCAAGTGGCAGAGCGCCACCCGCACTTCCCGGTCCTTGCTGCTAGCCTGCTGCGCTACCAGCTTCAAGAGCTCCGTCTGCGCAATCACCAACTGCCGGTGCCGAGGGATGCTAGCCGCCATGTGCACCAGTATGTAAATCGCAGCCACAATGATTTTCGGCTGTGGGTGCACCACCCGTGTTTCCCGGCCCGGCACCGGCGTTCGGCGCGCGAATGGGTGGAGCACCTTTGGCCGGAGCTTCGAGGCGAGCATCTCGAACAGGTTATCCTGCCCAAGCTTCTCAAATAGATAGTCAATCATCTCCGACGTCTCATTGGCGCTCTCAGAAGCCAACCCGGCCCCTGGCCTGGCAATCAGGTTCCGGATGAAGTTGAGCGCCTGCTCCTGAATCGCCAGGTCATCGTTCCGTGCCCTCCGGACGGGATTCAGCTCCGATTCTCGGACTGCGTGTAGCTTGTCTTCTGCCTGACGCAGCTTTGTTGAACTCGAAGAGTCCAATTCCTGTAGCACCCCGTTGGATCCGTAGAGCCATCGGTGTGGCGCATCGGATGCTTCCATCTCCACATCGTCGTCCAAGTCCACGCTTGAAGAGTCTCTGTCCCGTGCCATCTGCAATGCAGAATCCTCAGTGTCTTCGCAAATGTGCTTCACCAGCGCCTCCGGCTCCAGCTCCTCCAAGCAAGCCTTCTTGAGATCCGGACCAACGGCATCGACAAGGTGCTTGAGCGCCCACACCGCATTGAGTCGCAGCGCTGGATTGGGTGAATGAGCGTGTTCGCAAAGAACCTTCATTACGCCGTTTTCCGTTAGTAGCTAAGCCTGTTAGTAAACATCACGTTGGGCATGAGAAAGCCGCCAACTCACCTCCCTGACAGGGCTGACCTCCACAACAAGATTAATAATCGTTGCTGTGGCCGCAATCTGAATGTTAATATCGGGGTGCTTCATAAATCGAAAAACGGGTAGGGCAACACCATGGTCGACCAGGGCGGTCCGGAGAGTGCTAACAGACCGCGACAGCATCCTGACAACATGGCATCCGGCAATTATGACAGTCGCAGGATTGGCGCCGTACCCGGCAGTGACGCCCTGTCTGTCGGTATCGTCACTGGGCTTGTCTGTCCTCTCCTTGGTCGTTTTGGGCTTTCTGGGGAATTCAGATAGAGACTCCACAATGTAGGAAACAATTTCCTCAGCCAAAAACGCCTTCCTATAGTCCTCCTTGCCTCCCGCGAGTGCTGCAATGGCCTTGAGTGTGCTCTCACGCACCTTGAGGCGGTGGGTGAGAAGGCTGTTCTGCCCTTCCTCACCAAGCTGAGCGAGGGGACTGGTGTTCTCACCATCCATCTCGGTATCGGGGTGAGGCGTCCAGTAATGGGGCTGCGTATTTTCCTGAACGGGTGTATATGCGTGCTTCAAGAGCTGGCTTAAAATCCTGACGGCGTCGCAATCGTGAGCTGATTTTTGAAGAAACTCGCTGTCTGTAATCATTCGAGCCAAAACAACTGGTGCCTGTTCCAGTATCGTACGCTTGGTGGCATTGTCAATTTCATTCACGTCTGATATGTCCTTGTCATTTTTGGCTATCATATCAACAAGTAGGGGCACCACGAGCAGTCCAAGAGTTGCCTCTCTTAACGATTTACTTCCCACACCACCCTTGATCAATGCAGCAAGAATCGAAGAGGCAAGCAGTCGCTCATACTCGTCTGACGACCTCACGAGGTGCACAAGCCAGGGGATGAAAGGGCTTTCGACCTCTTCTGAATCGTTGTCCGGGCTGGGGCCAGCTGAGGGGTGACGCGGCGAGTCCCATATTGTCGACGCACTGAATTTGCCCAGAGATGACCGGCTCGAAGACTGAGAATCTGAGCCTCCTCCGGAGCTATATGGAGACGTAGATGCGGCCCGTGACAGGTTTATAGGCAGAATATAATCCATGGCAGTGACCGGCTGGTGCCTTGGGCTCCCAAACCCTGAAAACTCTCCATCCTGCCTGGAATCCGGTGACTCGCCAGCTGGGTCAAATTTGATAGAGGGAAAGACGGCGAGGATCGACGGGGAGTTGATAAGTCTGTGGGCTCGGTATTTGGAATCGCCTAGGATAGCTGCGATAGCTTCCAGAATCGGTTGGACTCTGAAGCCCTTGGGCGCTGGCTCGGGGAAGGCTTCGAATAACCCGTCCGCATTTGCCGCGGCGTCGGCGCCGGGCACAACTTGACCGCGGAAAACAGCGACGCTGGCCAACCGAGTTGCAAGCGCATCCAGAATACCGGCAGTTGCCAAAGCATGCTGATGTCGGTCTTCCCGACAGAGACGTGATATCAGGCCGGCAGCAAGTGGTACTTGGGACTGGACAAGGTGATTCGACGACGAAACGGAGAGCATGGCACCAAACGATTCGAGATGTTGCGTGGAAAATACATAATCGGCTAGTATCTCGGGGGTAAGAGGCGATGTTGGAAGAGCCAGAGCGGCAGCGTCTGCAATGTCAGTCAACGCCTTGAGCGCCGCAACGACAAGCTGGGGTGCATTTGAGAACGGCGAGATGTTGGCCAGAAGCGCCGGTAGCGCTCTGGCCGCATGAAGGGGAGCAAGAAACGCAGGACCTCCTATTTCATCATGTTAGTCCCGAAATCGCATCTGAAGGCACGGAAGATGCGCCGTGGCCAGATCAGAGCCATACCATTTGCGAAGCTGGCAACGAGCTGGAGCGCCTGTAGTCTCACGTTTTCCTCATCTGACAATGACCTTTGAGCCAATGGCAGGCGGGCATCTTTCCCATTAGGCTTTACCGGCGACCTGGCCGTGGCAAGGGTCCTGACGATGGGGTCGAGGACGCCCAAGCTGATCCACTGCTCCTTCTTCTGGATGTGTCCGACTATTTCATTCTTAAGAGCTCGTAGGGCGGCCGTCTGCTCGGGCAACGTTCGAGCGCTGCGGAGCTGCGTTAGGATCGGGGGGCTTTGCGGGCGAGCCATGAATATGAACGTGTTGAGAAATGCGATGGGATGTCGAGCAAGAGATGTGGTGTGGTTGCTGCGATGGATCGTGCGAGGGGTGAATTGCAAGCTGGAATGGACGCCTGAAGGCTGCTCATGTGCAAAATCCCATGCGCCTTCAAACCGGATCGAGCTGCAATGTGCGGGATTAGGAGTGCTGGATACCAAAAAAGCACAATGAGGAGACGGAAGAAGCGACGACAGGGAGCTGTAATTTTTTTATTCAAATCATTAAAAGATGCTGTGGGTATGGGGTCGTCGTTCTGGGGACGCGGGTTGAAGGTAGATCACGTCAAGATTTGGCGGCTCCGACGAGCGGCACGGCACGTGTCTAGGCTTATCGTAGGCACCACGCCCGATAAGCCAGGTAAAGTGCAAGCCGAAAACATGGGGGGTGCACTGGACATGAATAAACAGGGAGACATTTGTCAAATTGCGAAGCAAATGGTCGATAGAGGGCCTGTGCAAGACCACAACGGTGCGCCAATATCAATTTGATGAGATGTTAAGGGGAGTCAGAAGTTTTTTTTTTTTTCTGCGTTTACCTTGGCTGGCTTTATGTTGAATCTTTTTTTATCGGCGGCCCGCCGCATGTATGGGGCAAGGACACCAATTTGGTTGCACAAGGCAATCGACAAATCAAAGGATTAGAAAACTATCGGGATTACACATTGTGTAATACCAAATTATATATAGGAGCATACGTTACAGTGTCAGAGTATATCAAAAGCAGGTATCCGGCACCGAGGGTCTGATTGAGTATCGAGCCGTTTGCGATATCGATTTCGAGCTCTTAGTGCTAGAATGATGAGCCCGAAGTCTGACAAGACCTCGCGGCGAGCGACTTGCGGATTGAGATATATAAATAAAAACAACACACTACAAATAACAAACACAAAACAAAGTCAGCTTTACCTGCTTATTCTAATGTTATAAAATTACTTGTTATTTCATCTCCTGTATTGAAAAAACGGAGAGATGGTCGCAATTGACAGGTGGATAGTGGTCTTGTGAGACTTTTGGCACCTCATTTTAGCAGTAGCCCAAACAGCTGCCTACCCAAGTGACGACGGGCATCGGACATTATACCCCCACCTGCTGGCATGATGCCGGTATTTGCATACGACTCGTGTCTGTAGAAATATCGAGACCGTCGCCAAGTCTACTTTATATAGATGCGATAGGGTGTTTGTACCCCCACGATGGGACCAGGTTGCTAAGTGAGGCTAATGCAGGACGTTTCACGGTCGGAGCTCATCCCCAGATGAGAATTTGTGCTGGCCCCATATCTCGCCCAATTCAAAATCTCCGGTGGGCATCTTCATTTTATCCACGATCCGTCCTGAGCTGAAGCGGAAGGTCAATACTTTTGTCCGAGTTGCCGGAATCGCCGCTCCGTTAAACTTTGTACCCGCAGATAGGCATGTCCATGGGTTTGCCTGATGGGGGATTTGTCCGACTGATTTCATCTCTAGTTTTTCATCATTACGCGTTTTCCTTAGCCACAGGGCATTGATTAATCTAAATTCCTTGATAGAATAACCGATAGTGATAGTGAGGATCACACGAGAGTCAAAGTTTTCTCCCTCGGTAGCCTAAATCGTGAGATGCACTTATCCGTCGCATTCGAGGTATTTGCAGATAAGCCTATGGCTGGATCGTAGGCTGTTTGGGCTTGTTATTTGGCGCGGGCGCCTATTTTGAGGGGATATTTCATATATTAACCCAAATAAGCATTCACCGTCAAGTCAGCCAACACTCCTTAAAAACACACAGGCATAGCTAACTTATCCGTCGCAAAGTACTACTTGTTTGAGACGGTTGGGGCTGGGGGAGGGGCTCTGGCTAGGTTGGCTTACTAACCGTTTTTGTGTGAGTCCGGAGAAGCGAAATGGGGAGCGACTGAGACAATTTGAGAAGACAGACGCGGGGTAGTTCATATGAGCGAGCATCTATGGCAATGGATGGTGGATAAATATGATGATTCATTTTTGTTCACTGGCCCCCTCCATCTTGATTGACTATAGCATGTAAGATAGGGTGGCCGATTAAAATCATTTCCTCATAACCATCCCGGCCATTAATGTATATTGCAGGGAAGCAAAGTGGATGGGGCAAGGCTCGTATGTGTTGCCGTGTAATATTGATCAACGTCATTTCTTGGCCGAATTGGCCTATTTTTCTTTCTTTTTCGTTAGGCGGAATTAGCAGTGGAAATGCCGTTGTCAATTGTGAGACATTACGAGAGCAGGTGGAACGCCGGAGGAAACGCATCGGAATTTTCACTTAGTCAATTGAAGAACGTGGGGATCTCTAACTCGCTTACAGCTAGTTCACAGGTGACTGGTTAAGCTGGGATGGATGATGACACTGTGGGGCGACTGCTGCTGCTTATACAAAGATTTATCCGTCGCCGTTTAGGAGGTTTGTGTAACAGCTTGCTCCAACTTGCACCGTAATGTGGCTGTGAATTGGGGACTGGGAGAACCTGAGCATGATAATGAACCCATTGATAGGGACGAGATGATATTACTCAAGTGAGCCATAGCCGCGTTATGACGAAGCGGAGAATTGGCCAGGGGTAAAATTGAAGATGTTCTGGAAAAGGTGAGCCGTCTTCTCGACCCAGTTTTTTTCTGTGTAAGTGGTACAGAGGGGGAGCCTCGTGATCCAGGTACGGATTTTTCTGTTATCTAGCGCCTTGCCCACAAAACGTGGCACTCGACAGCAGTGTCATTCATCGGCCTTCATCTGACACAGCGCTCCATTGTGCGTAAGATGGAATTGGCTGAGCGATTGAATCCAACCCACATAAAGGGTCCATTGGCAGCCAGCCTAAAATGAGCCATCAAGAACCGAGGGTCCCGTGACACAGGGACCACCCCTGCCAGCAGCTGCATCCCGGCACAGACCACGAGCGGGTGCGCCCCAACATGCTGCCCTGTGACAGCCCAGAAATAGTCCACGTTCTGTATCGACTGGATGATGACGATCCAGCAAAAGTAAAGAGTTCAAAGCCAAACACGTCTTTGCGAGCTGCGCATTGGCTCTGGGGAGGACGGTCTGGGGTAGGGACATGGGCGAAGGATTGATAAACTGGTCAGGGGCGGCCGCAGCGCCGTTTCTTCAATACCGAACGCCTACTTTTGTTACCACCAGGGTGGTCCATCAAACTACTTTTGCTAAGGGAAAGCCTGGCTAGCAAGGAATACCGGCATCGACAGACAGGGAGACTGAAAAAAAAAATCGACTCTCGGGGGGAACCCTGACGCAACTCTTACACCATCGTGAACCCACCTGGACAAACCCACGATAACTCCACGACGAACCCGCTTCTTCGCTCTGTCTGCCCAACCCCCTCTCCACCTCAAATTGCAGGCACCAGGCCCCGACGGAGAGTTCGCTTCCAGGGCTCACGAGGGAGAGAGGGCAGAAGAGGCCCTGGGCAAAAAGCATTGGCACAGCAGCTTCGTCAAAAGCCCAACGAAACTTGGTCGCCAAGGCACGTTATCCGGGTTAGGCAACTAACGCCTTAGCCGTCTGCCGGAATTGGGAGAAGCGCTCCGGCGTGCCCGCCATTCCCACCCGACCAGCATTCAAACTCTGTGAGCGTCCTTGCGTCTGACAACGAGTCACTACACTGCCAGTGCACCACCCCCAGAGGCAATCAAGTTGCCGCTACCGCCAATCCACAGAGTCCGCCAGGCCACCATCCCTCCACACACACACCACCTCGAGGCACGGCCGTACCGCCAGCGCGCTCCGATTGTTAGTCTGATCTGGCTCGGTGAACGTTCTGGTCCGTAGCGTTGCTTCTCCAATGTTGCGCCCAGACACGAAGCCGCATGAGACCGACCAGGCCAAGATCTAGCTACTCCAACTCACACATCACGCACTTTGTCGGCTCCAGTTGTCGCTCCCTTGCAATCGCCAATTTATCTACCGCCGCCGCCGCCGCCACCGTTACCACTGCTACTACCACAATTCTCCGACCCAAGCTCCGATCTCTTTCAACTTTTCCCGCCGTCTCGACCGCCCTTGTCAACGACTTGACGATGCGCCGCAGACCATGTTGAAGACGTCGCCCATTCTTTCAACCTCCACCTCCACCAATGCCTCGCCGACCACCTTTCGCTATGCGCATCCCTCCCCTCAGAATTCTTCAAAACACATCTCTGCAATCGGGCGACGGCACTCCTCACGATCTGAACCTATCATCACTACCGACGCCATGAACTCGTCACCCCACCAGCGCCCTAGGCAATATATTGCCAGCGACGCCGGCGTCCAAGGGCCTCCGATGGAATCCCAGGCTCGCTTTTCGTCGTCCGCTCTCTCCCAGAAGCCTCTTGCGCAATCATCAAAATCCCCTCGTCCTCCCCCCCCAGCTGCGAAC
>NAGG01001214.1:0-34062 GCA_003031705.1 Calonectria naviculata
GGCTTAGCACACTCAAAGGGATAACCCTTACAGCCGATCATAGGCTTATTTTGATCCTTATTTTTAAGCTCAATGTGCCGACTTCCGCGGCTGAGTCTTGGCATTGAGTGTGGCGTATCGTGGTAAGACTCATAACGGGCATGATTTAATTACCAGGATACGGGAATCCACCAACCCCACTGGGGCTGTACCAACACGCAAACCTCTACCTTGGCTTCCACGGCCACCGCCAGAAGACAATATAAAGACGTGGGTAGCATCCTGCAGCATCGAAATTTCGTTCTCGGCATCTGTACAAACCTGCATACCATACCCCTGGCAGACACAACCCATCCCATCTCCAAAACCAGTATCAGCAACATGCCGGAAGTGACTCCACCTCAACAACAGCAGGCCATGGAGGCCGGCGCGCCCGCATCTGCATCTGTTGTCAACCAGCAACCTGTACGCGTTTCTTTCTCCCTCAGCCTGCATTGAAGCCTTGAAGCTAACATTTCCCCCTAGACTACGGAGCCTGAGATGACTATGCGCGGCGGCTGCATTCCCGGCCCCGAAGACTGCTGCGACTGCTGTTGCGATTGCGGTGGCTGTGATTGCTGCATCTGCTGCTGTTGTTGCTGCGGTGGTGGTGACGATCGCCGTGACCAACACCACCACCAGCAAGGCCCTCCTCCCCCCAGGTACTAAGTCTTGTCTACTTTTTCGGCATAAAGAGTCTGAACGCAGAACGACCAAAGGACCTAGTTTACCGTGGAAGTCGCGGATAATTAACAAATGAATGATGAATAAGCGCCTGGGATTTTGAGGAGCATGAATGTTTATAGAGCTGGTTGGGTTATTTGGGAGCGCACCATGATGTATCACGATAGGGGAATATGCTTGTTCTAGGAGTTTGTGTTTAGTTCAAGATGAAAAGCAATTATCACGCAACATTGATCCAGTTATTCGTAGAAACTGTTTGGCCGTTATCCTCTCAAATTTCTTTTCTCAAACGTCTAGTGAGGATTCATGTTCGCTGCGCATAAGCTACGGACATGCCCGTTGACACTTTGGGTAGAGTGAGGCAGGGATGACAAGGGCCTGGTTTGATGACGCGTCAGGGCAGGCTTGGCACTCTTGAAAATACGCGCATCTCCTGTGGCTTAAACGTCTCCACTCTTCTCACAACGTCACAATTAGGCGTATTCCATTGAGTTTTACCACCCTGAGGCTGCTTCTGCATATCCTTCCGCATCATGGGCACTTCTGTGGCCTGAAAGAAATGACAAAAAAGTTCAGACTCTTTTGATGCGGGATTGGGCAGCGGTTTCTCGAGCCCACATTTGCGCTTCTTTGTAGAGCAGGCATAAAACAATGCGTATTCACGATGCCCATGGTCAGCGATGCTCCAGTCATTGTTCATGCAATGACTGGGAAAGGCTCTAATTAGGACCGGGCTGCCTTCTTTTGAATATGTCCGTACATAGTCGTTGTCGCTGTCGTCGTCACGCATTCGCACCACGGCCACGAGACTGTAGTAGGCTCTGTCGGTGGTTCCATCTACCCTTCGCACTGGCATTTGGAAACTCCAGAGATCTTCAAAGCGATAGTTCTCAAAGTATGGATGGGTATCGTAAAGGACACGCGCAAATGCAGGGGTGTTGCTGATGTACAGGTTGAGGCCGTTGCTCCTTGTCTTCAGCCCAAAGTGCTCGTCGACGGCCTCTTGTAGTGTCAAGCGTTGAAACAACTCGCAACTGAGGAAGATGTGCCCAATTGATGCCTGCCTGAAACGGTCAGGTTGGGCCAGATGCCTCCATCCCCTTGGTTGGTTCACGGGGCGCTGTAGGGTGGTGCAGACGGTCAGCCACTGCGCCGTGGACCAGAGCGTCTCCTGCACAAGCCTGCTGTATAGCAAGTCTACAAAGTTCAGGTGGGTCCCGAGCTGAGACAGGTCGGCAATGAGGTTCTTCTTTTCGGCCACTCGGTGGGCCTTCGCGTCGAAATCTTGTCTGAATGGGTCAAAGTCGGACCAGGCGTAGGCGATGATGGGGTTCGTTCCCTCGTCGAGAGCAAAGGGCTCCAGCAGAAGGCTGGCCGTGTGTCGAATGGCCTGGACAAGGCAGTCGATGCCGCTGGTGTTTGTCTCGATCGTTTCTTTGTCAAAGCCTGTGGGTGCCTCGGTGGCAAGCTTCCAGCAGGGGTCGTCGTCAGATGCGGTATCGGCGTCCATGGTGGCACAATGCGCGTCGTGATTGAGGATTTCAGAAGACGCGTCGAATGTTGCAACACACAGAAATGATGAGTGCAATGAGTTTGTGGTTCAAACGCTGTGGTGCAATGCTGCAGATGCCTCCAGCTGCGACCTACTGGACGCTTTGTTGGCGAGCCACAACGTCAATGTTGTAACACAAACATCACACAAATCGGTGGTTGCCTCATGCATTACAAGCCACAACGCGAACAAGATGGATCCGACGCGCACCGCAAAGCTCATTCCGAACAATCTACGAAAGCATTCGCGACCTGCAGCGCCCGCGACCTCCGACCGCCAGGCCAAGAGAAGAAGATTAAACTACGTGACTTCGGAAGATGAGGCGGAAGAGACCGAACAATCCAGCCAAGCCCCAACATCCAAGAGATGCAGACGGAAAGAGAACCTGATACTCGGTGAAAGGCCCTCAAAGAAACCACAGGGCTCGCGCAACATCGAGGGTTTCAAGGAGAGGGCTACTGAGATGTTCCAGCAGCACTTTGCCGAAGGAATCCAGCGCGCCCACTGGATCTACAGAAACAATATCAAGCCTGTCACGAGGGAAGAGTTCATCGCCCCCGGGAACCCCGGCGACCCCAGCCCAGTATACGACGAGTACTGGACCGCATCCGACGAGCGAAGGCTCCAGGAGAAATGGGCCAAGTCGATGCACAAGGCTCAGGTCGACCGCGTTAACCACTCCAACCAGCAACTCCGCGCCCTCTGGAGAACGTGCATCCGAATCTACAATGTCGACCCCTTTGCCATTCTGGACGGGCCACCCGGTCTCACCGTCAACCGCCAAGGCTTCCAGATGTTCCAGTTTCAGGGCGAACCAAGATTCAGCCAGGTCTGGTCCCAAGGAGTCTGCGACAGGCTGAATAGCCTCATCGTGCATCCGTTCTGGGGAGCCAGCAAGGAGATTTCATGCCGAAAGATTGCCCTGTTTCTCAAATGGGCCATCATCTGCCGGACTGGCGATCATCGCCCTCTGGCGTGTTCGAATCCCACGACATGTGCCATCCTGGAGCGTCTTGTCAAGGACCAAAACGACTCCAACGAGCCACTCCCGACGATTTTGAAACGACTCCTCGACAAGGCCGTAGCCAAGGGCCGGTGCGCGTCTACCGAAGCCCGGCTGATGATGTTTATGTACCAACGAATCATCCAGCAAGACCCAGGGGGCGAAACGCTCAGCACAAATGACATTCAGAATGTCATCGAGTGCATCGACTCCTTCAGCACGTTAGGCGCGCCGGACCTTGTGACGACGGGCGTGGCTTTTGAGACGTTCAAAGCAGGCTACGGAAATTTTGACTACACTCGCTGGCAGACCAACGACTACTCGCAAATGATTGAGACCTACACCAACTGTTTTCTCGCCCGGAAGCGCAGTGCCATGAGACGAGACAGAGAAGATAGTGCCAGAGCCGCAGGTGGCGACGCTGAGGAACGAGGCGAGGGCGATGGTGTCGATGAGTCCTGCAAGCGCGTGAATTGGAAGCACAAACGAGCGCCTTTTTAGACATGGGGAAACAGTTACGAGCAATGGGCACAGATGCCCAGTCAAGGATCCCCACTGGAGCGGCAATGGATGAGGACGTACCGGAGCACAGGCATGACATAGGAGACCGGGGATCCAATCTAGACGGTCATGCGCAACTAGATGCCGAGCTAGCAATGATTAGGGAGCTGGGAATCACATGGGATAAACCACCAACACCCAGCGTCTACGACTGATGATGGCTGGAATAGATAGAAGGCGTCCTGGCTGCGAACCACTGTTTTAATATTCATGTTCTGAATTCTTCACCCACTTCGACAGTTGTGCAGGCGCAGACTAGAAACCATTATTCAATTGACAACTCTGTGTCGCATTGCCTCATCTTGACGGAAATTAAAGGAATGGAGGGACAAGTAGTTTTTCCCAGTCCGTGAGCCGCCTTGACCTCTACACATCTTGCGAAGGCGTTGACGCGACCATCAATAACGGGCATGCCCAATCTGGCATCTTGTGTCCTATTTCCTGGAAATAATGAACTATAACCCTCTTCGAAATTGTCTAAATTTTCGTAATTGGTGATGTGAGTAAATAAATCCAGTTGTCCCTGTATGTTATTCAGTTAAGCTTAATTTTAAACTTCACGCGTGGGTCAAGTCATCACCGAATGGATTCTTGATTAGTCTCGCAGAAGAAACAGTCCAACCTGCACGTCTACCGAAGGGAACTCATAACCGATTTTTTGGGGGGGTTTTCTTTTGGCATTGAGTCGTCTGTTTCCCTTGGAGTATTATCGTGACGATCATCTGTATCTGTTAAGTCCCGAGTTTAGGGTAGCCAGTTGGCGCCAAAATATTCGATATCAAACGGATTAAAGTGGAATGTACACCTCGCCACAGACAAAAAGACGGCTCTAGAGTACTTGTAGATAAATTCTAAACAGGTATATGGGAGGCTTAAGCCTGGATATGAGCCGCTCTGTCTGGAAGTAGATCCAAGTGCTTCCCTTACAATTGATCCAGCTCTGTCCTGATCACATTCATGAGTCCTCCACAGCCAGAGGGAGCCTTAGCCAACAAGACTGATAGAATGACATCAGATTACTGAGACCAAGCACCACGGGAATATTTGGCCCTCAACAAGCGCCACAGTTGTGCACTAGTTGCGCTGCGCGAGGCGCAGCTGTCAAGGACGCAAGCGAGTTGGTGTGCAAACACGGGCATCCACCACTCATGTCAACAAACATTGAAGCAGCTTTCACCTGTTTTCATCCACATTCATCCTCATTCACCCAGACGCATTGAGGTACCATCAACAAAAATGAACACCTTTTCCCTGCCACCCGAGTGGCGGGCCACCGTCGACACCATGGCCCAGTGGGCGAAACCTCAGTCGACTCCCGATGCCAAATTTGGCCATCTCAAGGGGCCTAGCGCCTCTGGTATCAGCACCTTGGTCCCCTTTTCCGTATACGAAGCCCTCGCTCCCCTTTGTAACGACATGCTCGTCATCCACGCGACGCCTGAGTTCATGCATGCGGAAGTCCAACGCCACCGCAAGGTCCAGTTCGAGGACAGCCAGGCTAGCCCATCCATCTTCAACCTCTCGACCCTGAGCCACCAAGAGCTGTTCACCACGCTCAGAGAAAACATAATGCCACCAGGGGACGCCCCGCAGCCCGGCGGCTGGGCGTTCAAAAGGCTGCCTCTGAAGGTCCTCTTTATCATCGATGTCGACGCCGACGCCTCGGCTGAATTCGCCCTGCTCCTGGCAGCCACTCTCACCTGGGCCAAAGGAACAGCAACAGTTCAAGGTGCCGCGACCCGAGTCCTCACGTTGTCTTCGGAGCCCATATACCCCTTGGTGTCTCGCTTTTTTGACGCTCAAGAGCCCTCGGAAGTTTTGCAGTTGGAGCTTGCTCCTGACCCAGACGCTCCACAGCCTCATGTCATTACTGTCAACGCCACGGATGCATTTGGGGCCGTCATGGAACAAATCGACAGTCTCCATCCAGACAACTCGCACACTGTCCTGTGGTTTCAGCCGACCCTGCCAGACACCCCCGAAGATTGGCATCGCTTCCAGATGTTGGATGAGCTGGAAGAATTCCGACGGTCCGCCAAGAGAAGCAAGAAACGTATCCTCCATCTGTCGACTCGCACCAAGATGGCTGGACTACTCACTGACTCCAACTATTTGCACATTGTCGCTCATCCCAGTCATCTTCGCCTCATCTTTGACCGCCCGACCAGCCAACCCGTCCACGTCAGAGTCAATCTCAACAGGCTGGAGCGTGAACGCGTCCTTTCCTGGACGCGACGGACAGACCTTGGGCCAAAGTCGATCTTTGTGTACATGCCTGAGGGATTTCTTGAGACTGGCCACGCGATGCAGCGAAGTGAAGCCTCCTCAGGACAGCTAGGTGGATTCCTGACTGGCCTCGCTAACCTGCAAGCCTGGTCCCCTGACCTCACATGGGCCATCGGCGCCGTCGGAGCTGAGGATCCTCCTGCCAAGAGTGAAATCCTGAGACGTCTACGTCAAAAGGGCCTGCTCAATTCCAGCTACGGTGAAACACGGGTCTCCTTGGCTCTTATCGCAGGAACGCACTCTCTCTTCTATTCGGCACTCCGACTCTTGAAGTACGACGAGAGACTGGCCCATCTCGTGGCTGACAAACCATCGACTCCACACGTGGCCCTCGTCAAGGCCCAAGTGGCGCTCCTCCTCAAGACTGGGGTCGAACAGTTCGTCTACGCCAACACCAGCGTCATCACGCACATCGATATTGCTCGTTCCAAGTCTGCCATTGGACTGACAGCGCCCATTGCAGACACGGGCACGCTCTGGATGGCCCTCGGTGTAATCAAAAAAGCCCTCTCGCCACGTCTAGAGAAGGGACCCGAACGGTTCAACCACCTTGTTGGAGATTTCGTCGATGTTTTGGGTTCTTCCCTGACAGTGAACAAGGGAATTTCGATCTTCATGATGAACTCATCGGTAAAAAGTCTCCTTGGTGTCATAGCCGAGTGTGGTGTAGCCGCCTCCAACTTGACCTATTTCAATGAGAAGCCTGCGTTGAAGCCAAGAGAGATTGACATGCTGCGCACTGCTATGCTCAATGCCTTTTGTCACCAGATTGCCATTGCAAGGTTCACCGATGATGGGTTGGTGATGGGCGACGTCGTTTCGCAACGACCACTGCTGTACTCCGGTTTCATCAATTCCCTCATTGACTGGGAGGCTATCCGCGGTGCATGCGGAGACAATCCCATCATTGGCGTTTACGCTACGTCCGAGAGGGAACCTGGTGATGCTGTTGCAAGGATTTTGGATTGGACATGGATCCCGTTTGACATCTTCATGAATTGGGCCAGCCGCATGGGACCAGGTAGCATGAAACGACTTTGCAGCAGCTACCCGGGGGTTCCCAACGAGGATGAGTGTGAGGAAGAGGGTTAACTGTTGCTACCAAATGGTGTCCATAGTTTTTACCTAACTGTGTAGATGAGTGACAATGGATGCGTTTTTTTGACACCGTTGACATGCTTGAACACACCCGTGACTGGTGATACTTGGTGTGTGTGACTACGACGTAGCGATGGATTTCATGATCCATCAATGTGTGATGGTCTTTGCTAGTTCCATTCAGGATGGTAGAAGAGAAAAAGAGTCGAAAATATTAAAGTTAAGATGATAATAGTATCAAATCATTTAGTGAGTATCCAATAAATTTACTATTATGTATTTTAGATTCGGTTTTGTATTAGCTGAAGCCATGGCTTGATTGATTCACTTCATTGCTGTGGAAAGTTGACCTGAAACTCGAATTTGCAGTATTGTTTCCCAGCGTGTCAAGAAGGTGGATTTTGGTGTACTGTTTGCCAGCTGGCGATGGCCGTTTGCTGGTATTAGCTAATCTGCAACGCGAGAAATCTCAACAAAAACAAACCGTTTGTTCAACTTGGTCAAATCACGAGAGCGTCACGAAACTGCACCACACCACCACCACAACACCCAAGCACTATCACGACATCACCCATCAAGACAGCCAAAGCAACCATTTCGATGAGCGACAACGGCTCCCAGTATGGCGGCCGAGGCGGTCGACGCCGCAGACCCAGGGGCAGGGGTGGACGACGAAGCTGCCTCGGTCATCGAGACGACTCAACCGTGACCCAGCACAACGACAACGAAGGAATCCTCACGATGTTGGACCCAGCAGACGTCGTTGAACCCAATCCCATCTTAGGAACGAGCAGTCTCGATGACATGTATCCGGCCGTTCTCACCGATGCGCAGTCGGCGGGCGAGGCCTACGATGCCGTGCATAACGCAACCGGATCGTCAAACGTCGCCTTCTTTGCGTTTCCTATTGACCGCGACACCCCGGCCAAGAAGGAAAAGCGACTCGACCCAAAGGCCATCGACTGGAATGTAGCCACTGAGTGGCTCAATCTGATGGACGGAGGTGGCATCGGAGAGTCGCCCGATTCTGCACAGGACGGTGAGACGGCTGAGGAGATGGAGCTCAATGACCTCCAAGGCTGCGGCAACTGCGGAAGACAGGGCCATGAAGTCATCGACTGCTGGGATGCCAGAGCCACCGGCTCCATCGAAGGCTGCGCGTGCTGCAACTCCAAAGAGCACCCGACCGAAAAGTGTCAACAGTTCCCAAGGGACATTGAGGCTCAGGTCGAGCTAGTCGTCAGGCGACGCGGAAACCTCCCTCCGCTGGCATCGCCACAGTGGCACCCCATCTTGCACGAGTACATCTTCGAGAACCCCCTTGAAGAGTTTCAGCAGTATCCGTGGACGGTCGCCTTTACCAACAAGGCCATGAAGGATGAGGCTATTCTTCAGCAACTGCAACACGCCGTCGACGAGACCGATTCCGAGGGCAACCCGATCTATAAGTACAAGGTCGTGGACGACGGCACCAAGTCTTGGAGAGATGCCGACAAGCACTTCGGCGGCCGACCGGCCCATTTCAAGGTTGCCCTGCAGCAGGAGCGTCAACACCGAGAGACTGGAGTCGAAATTCTGTCCGATCTGCGCCCCTCGCGCATCTTTTGGTACGATATGACCAAGGAAGACGAAGAGGCCATCAACGAGGTCAAACGTGCCAACCGACAGTGAGCTTCCGTCCCTAACCGACAGTAAGGGCGTTGATTAACACCCAAGATTGGATGCGGCAAATCCTGATGGATTTGAGACGTGTGTTGAGTACCAACCTGTGATGCACCTATCGGATGCGAATGGACCCTTGGTCCAACATTAATTTTTGGACGGTCGTGGGCACCCATTGGGTGGAGACGACATGGCATCTTGCATTGTGAAATGATCGGCCTTTGGGATGAAAGTGTGTTTCGCACCCGGACATTTCATGGATGCAAATGGACGGTGGTTGGTCTAGGATTAATCCTTCAACGTTTTGGGCGCACCGAACAGGGGAAATCACTGACGTTTGGTCAGTAATCACTTGGGATGGGATATTGAAATGTGAGAATCTTGTATTTTAACACGAAGCACCCGAAGGATGGAGGCAGAGTGTGTTCAGGAATTATCCTTTGGATGAGAGGAACCTTGACATAATTGACACGAGTATTCATGAAGAATAGCCCGTAGTTGCGTCCCCCAAGTGACATGTACATGACTAACCGGACGGGTAAATTCTTCAAAGCGACATGCTTGTTAGCTTTGTTCCCGAATCTTGACTTCGGAGAGAGGTTGATTGACTCATGTTCATAATGCCAGTCTTCATAAATTTAATCACTTGAAGTGATAAGTACCCCACTTCATGCAACTCTGCACAACCACCAACAAACAATCAACACCATTAATGCCTTCCGTCATTTGCAAGTTTCATCATGCAAAGCCAAACTTCACGCAGTTGCAATGACGACCCCAACTTCTGAAATGCCCATGCCGGGTGGCACGACTCAGATCCGTCTCATCGAAGCTGCGGATCGCCCATCGCTGTACGAGATCAGTTTGCAACTGCCCAAGCTGGCCCAGGAGCTGCGCGAGAAGGCACTGGAAGCTCGAATCGACACCATTCTAGAAGCACGATCTGAAAAGGCAATAACAGAGGCCCTCTGTAACATGATGCGAATCCGCAGGAATCCACGGACAAAGCCTCCACGCCCCCAAAAGACCTCGACATGTCTCGCAAGCAAGTCGACATCAAGCGAGCGATAATTGCCACTATCACTACGGAAAAGGACAACGCCCTCACAGATGTCTTGTCTCTTGAAGCGATCCTTGACGAGGAGAGAGACCAGCATTTATCCGCGATCGGCAGACTAGAAGATAGATTCCCGCAACTCCGCTAATAGCTACGAAGCTTTGAGTCAGACAATACACAAATGCTACGAGAGATGGAGAGCTGGGCCGAGATATCAACCCAAGAGCAGTAGGAAAAGGCTGACCGTCTCAAGGAGCAGGTGGCCATTCTGGAGCTCGATTGTGGCAGAAGCTCGTCGTCTCCTGGTGAGCTGGACACACTTGCTGTTTGCCTTTCTCATGTGGCCAACGTATGTTGAAGGCTGTTAGTGATTAAGGGGACCAATGCTAAGCTGGTACCATATAGTTTGATCCTTTACCTTGATGGGAAAGGGCCTAAAGTCTCCGAGCAACCCATTGGAAAATCCCTTTCCATTCTCTGGCTTCCCAATCTTGACCTTATGAGAGTAGTCATCGGTATTGGCAATGGTGGCCTTAGCCGCCCTAACTAGGAGTTGACAGATCATGTGGAATTTCCTTGATCCTGTATTCTTATACTCTATAGAAATTGTATCGTGGTCCTGATCTAGTTCACCGACTCCTCACCCAATGAAGTTTGTGGTTCATCATTCACGCCATCATTCTGCTCCGCGCCACTCCGCCGAGTGTTCCCAGTTCTCTTTAGTTGCAAGTGCGGAAACCCTTTGTCATCCGGTGCCCCAATAGTCAATACTCTTTCCTTCGCGGGCCCTTGGAACCATCCTAACCGGAAATGCCTCTCTGATAACCTCTGGTGCACCTCGCCAGGGGACATTATGTAGGTGTCGGTTGGTAAGTCTTTGAGTGCATTTGAACCATCAAGTAGAGCCTCCATGCTCGCTATACTGTTAAAACCTTCAGGTGCCAAGCCTTCGAAGTCCAGATTCAGTAGCCAACCTTTCTTATCCTTCAGCACATTCCGTAACAAGGTAGAAAGTAAAGCCCAAAGATTTCCGATTAGCACCAGCGATAGAATTGCTATTATGGTGTAGGTGATGTTTGGGTTCTGTACCAGTCCGTATCTTTCATCGTCTGTAATTTTGGCCTCGACTGGTGGAAGAACTCCATGATCCGCAGTCCCCACCGTCGACTTTTCATCAAGCGTGAGGCGGTTTTCGAGATTTGCGATCTGTGCACCTATGATACCAATATATGATCCTATTACATCGCGAACTTTTTTATCCTGGTCTGGATCGCCAAAATCTTCCATTTGTATTGGGCCAAAGGGTTCCACAATTAACGGAAACAATCCAGCAGTCGCAGGAAAGCTAGAGTGATTTAGTTTGACTGTCGGATATATATCATCATAGTATTCCATAATATCAGGGGGAAAGTCGAACGGAGGGTCCCATGGTTTGATAGTTGAAATATTCTGGGTGGGAGGGTTTTGATGATCAATTTGGACGGTCCCACTGTCCCATATCAGTCTTGCATCCGTCATTACTTCAACCCAAGAGTAGTTGCATCTCCATATCGATATATGGTCGAGATGGCTATTCGGGAATGAATATTTGCCCCACATCCATGTTTGAACACCCCATGGCAAGTCTACCGTATTCTCAATAAACGTGTCTATATCGGTATCACAGTCCAAGGTTGTCAACAAACTCGTAGGATAGGATATTGTGGAGTGATTAGGGTACGAAACCAAGCTAACCGACTCATTGGCATAAAATCTGGTCCCATTCCGGCAAGTCAATTGCTGCACAATATGTGCGAGAGGGTATTTCTTGGTATCAGAAATAGACACATTGAAGTCTTCATCCGTAAGCTGAATACAAGTCTGAGCCAGCTTTGTAGCTGGCGTGTGTACTTGTACTGAGACGTTGACACCCCAATTGATATTTTCGGTGTCCAAGGAAGGGAAGGCCAGGTTAGCATATGTGTGTTGTGGCCAAGTGAACTTTGACATGTTCTGTGTCAAGATAAAACTTCCCACTATAACCCTGTTCTTGGTGTTATTCACAGTCATATAGGCACCCGTGGCGCTGTCCCGAGCCAGTGGTTTGGAGCCGAACCAGCTTGTTTGCTGAAGCTGTGTGTCTGTAATTTTTGAAACACTTTGGGCCGTGAAGAGAACCGCTGAAAGGGATGTCAAGAAGGCACAAAATATGGTGAGAACTTGTGCAAGACTGACAGCCAGGAGTCTCCGTTGCAATGACTGGTATAATGCTTGAAGCCCCAGTACATTTATCATCGACATGTCAAGTTCATGTGATTCACAAGAATTATTTGACAGGTTGATTAATGGAGCAAGCTCCCGTGTTGCTGTATCAACTGACCCAATGTATAGCGACACGCCGAGTAATATGAACGTTGGTAGCGATGTCCACAGAACAGGCCAGTACTTGCTGTCTTTAGAATGTATCACCAACCCCCCCGACGTCTCTGATTTCTCAAGGGTTATAATCAGACCGGCGATGATACTCACCACAAGAATGGTGAACACAAAACGAACCCATAATCGTAAGACGACAGGAGAGTACGTCGAGTAAGCCCATTCAATCTTTCTCAGTCTTCGCTTTTCTGCCAGACACTGCGTAATGTTTCTGCTCAGCTCAGAATTACTGTGAAAGAAAAGCATTGTTCCCAATAAGGTAGCTGGGTCCCTATACCAGACATAGGACACTCTCCTATATTCTAGCATCTCCCATACCGTAATGCAAATGGCTATGGCAAATAGGCTAGCCATGGAAAGACATGAAAACTCATTGACGTGTAGCCTCCATATCTCCGTGGTAACTGATCCGTTAATCACTTGAGTTTTGCCTATTTGTCTGAGCAGATAATGAGAAAGCATAGGACCCATATTTTCTGATAATTCAGTGAATGCTTCTAACAGCGTTTCATTATAACGCAGTGGTATGTGGTCTGAATCCACCATGCCTCGGGGCGGAAACTGGACCCAGTCCCACTCAGCTGTAGGCGAGTAATTTGTTGAATACGCCCAGTTTGTCTTATTGACGTCGGGAATAGTTTTCAGCAGCATATTAAAAGGGTCCGTCTTAATTTTAATCTTATCTTTGTTTGGTAGAGTAGTCAGCCTCGGACTTACACCGTTGTCGACAATTTGTACTTTAGACAGCCAAGCGCTTGGCGAACATAGAATGGCGGCGCAGGTATTTAAATGACCCCGGGGCAATTTCCCGGGGACCGGTTCATAAAGTCCACCAAAATAAACGAAATTCGGGTTTTGCTGAGGTAAATCGTGACAAGGATGTATATTTTCGGGGTTTGACTCAAGGAGCCAGACCAGGCCATAATCCGTCTCATTAGACGAGAACCCCAGAAAGTGCGTTATGTTGACAGACTCATCGCAGTTCTGAAATTTCAGTTTGATGGAGTATTCCATGCCTTCTAGTTCGTCTTGTCCGATTATGGAAGCCGAACAATCTTCCAAATCGAAGCATTTCATGTCTATGAAGGCACTGTCGACAATCACAGTCAAAGGAGCATTCATAGTGCCGCGGGTTGTTGTGCCTTTCTTTGGTAATCTGAATGTTTGATATGCGCCTTCTTTTGTGACGCCAAAAGGGTAGCTCATGTTGAAATTCATCATGGCCCGGACATTATAATACGGGAACATGCCAGCGCCGATTCCAGTATCAGTATCGTCTTTCGGAGTTTCGGGCGGATTGAACAAGTCCTCGGCGACGTTAAAAGAGTCCAAGACCTCAACCTCGACTGATTTAGTGATCAGCGTTGGCTCCAATTGATAGAGACTTGCGGAGAGCACCACTTGGACTTTTAGTATCATTGATAAAATGACAGTGAAGAACACCAGGTAGTGCTTTCGTTGGAGCGACCGGATCAAGACCATCGGGGATAACATTGAGGTATAATCCAGCCTGTAGAAATCTGGGTCTAAAGGTTGTCTATACTTCAATTCAATCCATGGGATATACCTAAGTGCTTGATATTAGACCCGAGACCAAAATATCCCGATGATTGTGACAACTGGGAATGAAAAAGTCAGCATTGCCCTGACCTCTTCTGAGACGGGCATGATCCTCAAGCCACTTACTAGCAGTTGGGATGAACCTCCAAGCGTATGTCAACCGCGGAGATGATTCAATAAGACCATTCTTTCGTTTTGAGTAGAGTAGCATGACTGGTAGTATTATTGTGAGGCACACAAAAAGCGCCAAGAAAGCACCCAGTGGGACCTGTCGTAGCCAAAATGGATACCACGATGCCAATTTACGTTCTTCCACATTCTTCTCGAATTTACTATCCTCCTCACCATTCGCTGTTTTCAGTAGAGTCGAATCGACATTGTCGTGCGGGATATTAGGCTCCAGGTCGGGTTCGGCCTCCATCGCGTGCGTTCCGGAGGGCCCAACCTCCCTCGGGGTCTCTGTCTCTGAGACAGGTCCATATTCGATACTATTTCGGGTTGAATTCAGGCAAGGGCTGGGGTCTCGGCTTTCCCCTTGGCGTTGGGGCATGGCGCAACGTGAAGATAGATGTGGGGGGTCGTGCATAGCCATGACCCTTGGTCTCGAAATCTGTGAATCCAGTCGTCTGGAGGTTTTCAACACAGAGAAGAAAGCCAATCGATGTTCAGAACAAAATGAAACTTTCTATTGAGCTTGGTCTAATTTTGGAACAGATTTATGCCTTACAAATGATTGATCAACCCGTGTTCGTCTGCCATTGGATCAAAGCGGTACGACATCGTAACAAGGCACAGTTGGTGGCGTCAAAAATGTGCAGATTCAACGCGCACAGAAGTCCTATTTAGGACATATACAGCGCTCATGTTAGTTATTTCTGGGTCTCGGCCCTCTTACAGCTGTTGATTGGCTGTATGCTTTGCTGACTGTCCGCTCTTCACGATTCAGCCGCACAAGGCTGCGACACACCCCTGCAAGTACCGCCCTATGCGTGGCAAGATGTTGCGCTGTGTTAAATGTGTGGAACATTTGATTCCGATGCACCATTTCTCGCCAATTCTAAAGGTGTAATAACTTGAAGATGGAAAAATTAGGACTCTGCCGATTCACGTTTTGCTGTTCTGAGACTTTAAATAGGAAAATCAAAGTATTGACCAGGTTACGTTGGGAGAATCTTTGTACATGTTACGGGCCTTCGTGTGTTGCATTACTCCATCCTTAAAGCTAGGGTTTGCATTGGTTGCATCAAATTGGCGGTCCTAGACTGTCTCATTGATGAAGTTACCGTTGTGGTAGAACGTCGAATGTCCGGCACTAGTGAGCAAGCTATTAATATGATGAAAACCTCCACGGAAGACGCTTCACTTCATAGAGTTTAAAATCTTTTTATCATAACTAATAATATGTGAATAATAACGAGGTCTTTCTTTTTCTTTTTTAATTCTGAGACCTTGCTTCCCGCAGCATGTACCGAAAGATATACATTCCCCATTCATAGCCCCCCACTTGATCATCCGGTACCCATTCAGCCAAATCATACTCTGACTTGCCCAATTCTTCAAAACCTGCTTTTTCATACAAATGGTAACTTGCCGGTGATGCGTGTGCCCAACAAGAAAAACCCTCCGTATCAGCGAGGTCGACTCCCCATTGAACCAGCCGAGTACCGATTCCTCGAGATTGATGCGACGGGTCAACGGCCAGAGCTTGAAGGATTAGGAAGTCTTGACCCTTTAGGTACTCATCTTCCCATCTAGCCCTGTCCTGGCCCATTAGCCGGCCCAAAGCTAGGGTGGAAGCCTGCGGAGCGTTTGGCCCGGAAGTCGCCTTTTCTTCTGGAACTGCTGTGGCACCTCCGTTATCTTCCCGTGTCAATTTTGGCTTGTCACCACACTCTAACTGTGATCCAGGACTTGATTCCTGTTCCTTAGTCGCAGAAGACTCCTCGGCTTTGATAGGCTGATCCTTCTCGTGCTTCTTCAAGATCCAGCACGCCCATCCAACCGTATGGCCGTCTGCATTGATTGCTCGTACAAAATGAGCATATTTGTCGGACATCCATGATTCGATGGCTTTCTCCATCATCACCTGGTGTGCATCGTCCGGGCGGTTCATCAACATCAACTTTGAGAATTCGTCCTGTTTGAACGCTGCGGTGTGGATTTGAACCAGGGCTTGTACATCGCTTGGAGCAACGGGGGCGAGGATGATCTCAGTACTTTTCTCTTTGTCCACTTGCACATCCATTTTGAGGGGTTGTTTGATCATAAGGCTTGTGATTTGAAAAGAAGGGGCCAGATTGGTTTAAATATTGTACGACATTGAGTAAGACAATTGACTAAGCAAGAATTGGAACCCAACTGAACAAATGTCTATTACACATTGGACTTCCTTGGTCACCAACACGATCTTGTACTTGCAGATTGAGAGTTTGGGGACAATCTTGACTGAATGGCGTCATGACAGTAATTTATTCTGATCAGTTCCCGTCCATTATAATTGGACTTGCGACGTAATTGTGTCCTTAGGGTTCCTCCCCACAGGCACATATAATTTTACGCTACGGATAGTTGGTCATATCCATGTATCCAACATGGCCTCTGAGATGTTGCTCATGAGTCTTTGCTCTAGCCCAAGCTTCATAATCTGACTTCTGCTTCTCCCAATCGGTGACCTCTCCGTAGTCCATCACGTATTGAAATCCACTCCAGCCCAGAGGATCGTGTTCGATTGGCTTGGTGACATTGAATCCTGTGACAATTGGGCGCTCGGCAGCCCATTTCTCAATAGGATCCCAGTCGCGGCATGTGTGCGCAACCGTGGTAATGCCATGCAATTTCCCATCGCGCGGGTCTCGCGCCCAGACAAAGGGAGTTATGTCGGCCGCGCACATGAGAGCTTGGCGTATCAGATCGACACAGTGGTCCAAATGATAGATGGCAGTCTCATGGTGGATTTTCTCTTTCTCTGCATCCATTGTCTTGTTCCAGATTGAGAACCGGATGGCGTTCTGGATCAAGCATTAGCGACGGTGGTAATGCACAAAGATTAGTAAAGGGCTTACCAAGCAGTGAAGTTGATGGAATACAGCAAGAGAGATAATGTAATGATCGGGATCGTCGGGAATTGGCATCGTGCGGTTATGCATGGGAGCAGCTTCTTCTGCGGTGATCCGTGTCAATCCACGAAGAATGAGGTTGTTCCATTCTTCGTTATTCTTCTCAGATGGAGGGCCCTGGAACTTGGTCTTTCCGTAGTTCAAGCTGCTAGTAAATGTCTTGGACACATATCTAACAGCATCCTGAGCGGGAGCTGTAAGTTTAAGCTAAATTAGCCGGCAGTCATAGGTATGTGTCAACTAGAATTTGGCGACAAACAGTATAGCAAATTTGCATTGAAGCGGCTTAGTTCTTGAACCTTAGTATACTGCTTCAACGCGACAATGGCCAGGATAAATGTAAACACAGCGTGGGCGTAAATCAGCGCCCTTCGAAATGCAGCTTGATTTGACTTGACTTTGTATTCCAACTGAGCTGGATATCCTGGACTTGATGGACTGTTGCACTCGACGTCCTTTTCTTCATTCTGCAGTAGATTGTCTGCTGAGGGTGTGTCCTCTGGTATTCTGCTGTAGAAGACTTTACGAAGGAAGAACATGTTGGATCGTGAGAATAGCCTTGGTTGAAGGTTCACAATGGTGACAGGCAAGGAAGTGGTAAGTGAAGAGAATAGAGCACAACAGGCCTTGTCACGTTGATTGCAAAGGAGAGCGGTTTGGTCCTGGACGGCCTCAGCTATTCCTGCTATCAAAGCTGATCGACATCTTTGGGTCATTCGTTCCACACGCCAACTAGGAGATATCCCTGTTAATCGATGCGACCACTTTGTCTCGAGCAGTAATCGCATCAAACTTAGTTGCATAAATATCGGAAGGTTTTCGGACCCTTTGTCATCTTTGTTCCACCGATATATCCCTCATCAGACTAGGAACCTTTGACGGCATTATCAATGTTGACTAAAATATGATAGCTTACAATATAATGTGTTTAACTTTGGTGATTTTCTGTTCTAATGTAGCCGAGAGTCAAGATCGACAACACCATCCATCTTGTGGAATGTCTTACCGCTGCTTACGATGGTCAGCTTATGATTCTAGGAGATGGGATGATGTGTCACTTTGGCGGCTACGGCGGAAGTGAAGCAAACTGCGTCAATGCATAGTCCAATGATGGTCAAAATCCAGTTTTACATCCAGCAATTTTGAGTCTGTGTGGGGATTCTGCGATTCAGCTTGTTGTGCTGAGTCGTTTGGAGGGTCGGAGCTCGCGTGATGATGAGACCAATGCGTCTGAATCTGGCTAAGACGGCAATCTTGAGCCGGACCGGTAAGCGAGCTAACGTCCCGTCCCGTGTCCATAATGGTCACATTGCCATCTACGGAAGAGGAGCAAGTGCCATGCACTAGCGTTGTAAGGCAGTGTTGATCGAAGCCTGTCTCAAACCGAAAATGCGTGTCTTGAACCTTTCTGCTACGCCACTATAGCGAGTAAATGACGCCTTGTGCGTGTGGGGGTTGGCGAGCTGCTGCGCTCTATCAGCTCCTAGCTACTGGAATGAAGACATGAAGCGGGATATCGTATGGACAGCAGGCTCTTGCGATGCTTCTTTTTCGACCCCAATGTCTGCGAAACTATCGAATTCATGCTGCAGACATGTTCTCATCGTTTTTTCGTTACTCCCGCCTTCCAGAAAACGATGACTCGGACAAAGCAGTTGGTGATCACCTGGAGACGGTAGGGAAAGCCCATAAAGTATCTCTACTGAGAAATGTACTGCTTTGGTCAATTTTTGCCCACATATCTATCTTCATCGGAATCATCGGCTACATCTCGCACAACAGGCAAGATGGAAAATGTAACCAGGTCTTCCCAGACACTTTATATTGTAAGTAGGATGTTCAAGACCGAGGAGAAAACATATAAACACTTACAATCACACAAAGCACCCGTACAAGATGCAGTCACTTACCAGCTGAAAACATTCGAAAGCGGTTTTCATGGAAGCGAATTCAGCGGTCAACCAACACCAGAAATGAACCAAAGATGGAAACAGCTGTACAGGGTGGGCAACTCGAGAATCACAAAGGGAGAGGCCGCACAGTTGCCAAATAAGACCATTACAGCCATTGACGGAACTGACGACTATTTGGTTGTGATATCAGTGTTCCACGACTTGCATTGTCTAGTAAGTTCCTAATGCCTGGGTTTGACATTTTACTAAGGATACATTAATCCAGGACCGAATCCGTCAATCCCTTTGGTATTTCTACGACGAAAAATGGAATAGCACTTACAACCCATTCACAACTGAACGGCCGTCGACGTACAAGTTAAATGGTCTTAACGGAATTACTCACCTTGATCACTGTATCAATATTCTCCGTCAATCACTCCAATGCTTCTCTGACGTCACACCTTATGTATTTCAGTGGGATGAAGCGGCCCAAGAGGTGAAGGCTTATGCCGATGTGATTCATACTTGTCGTAATTTTGATGCGGTATGTCCAACATTTGATCTGCTAATTATTGAGATTGCTAAGTTAGAACAAGGTTCGTGAATGGGCGCGAGGGAGGACTTATACGGGTACTTGGAGCAAGGAGGGCTACCGAGATGAGCAGGGACACTGCAGGGTGGGTGATTCTGGGACTTGCTTGGGCCTGTAACAGATAAATCATAATTTGAAGATATAGGATTCAAAAGACGTGGAATTGATTTTGAATGCGATATTGCACTTTCTAAAACGCTCTGCCAATAGTCTTTCGATCTGTTTAATGGATTGACTTTGCAATGAATTCATTTGAAGAGCGTGATGAGCACGTTAAAATAAGTATTACAATCCGATGCACCATATTATTCAGTCTTCATTCTTTGCCAATTGACCCAAAGATGCTGTACAAAGTGTCGCCTTGCTTCCAACCCCACTCATCCACAGTCTTTCCATTCATCTTGAAAAGCAACTCAGGATCTCTACACTGATGCTGGTAGCCCATTCCATGTATCCGGCGGCCATGTTTTCCACCAACAATAACCTGCTCCGCCGGCTCAATGGTGCTGTCGGCAGCACAAACAATAGACTGCGACCATTCAAATTAGTTAGGCTAGTAAATGTGGGTGCGGGAAGTGATAGTTAAGTACCTGAATGAGATAGCTGATGCAGTGTTGAGAGTGTTCTATATACTCGCTCTCACTGTGAACATGGGACTTCATCGCCGTAGAGGGATCCAGAGATTCCTTCCACATCTTGATGCAGTGCAGTGCATGGAACATGGAGATTCCCCAGGCCTCGGGTTTTGGACCAGAAGTATTAGTCCCATTGACCCAGAGGACATTCGCTGGAGGTAGTTCTTCCAGGATTGAAAGGTCAGTGTACGTCTCTGAGAGAAGTGGCTGTGCTTGATGCGAGTTGTGATCTGATGTATGGTGATGGCACTCTTGCGCCTTGTTTGGTAAAGACAGGTCGGGGGCAGATGTTTGGTTCGGACAGGAACACGTCACTGTCGTTAGTCTGAGAGACTGGGCAGCCGAGAGCAGCTCATCGCGGAACACAGCAAGAGTGATTATTGCTGCTGCGATAATCGTAACGCCAAATACAATGAGGCTCATTCGCGAGCGCGTATACTGTCCTTGGGGAGCCATGGGGATGCGTCCACCAGTTCGTTGGAGAAGACGAATTCTGGAGAAAGAACAATGTATCGCCGCAAAGGAAGCCGAGCAGGATAGGTCTGTCTTGTGGCAACACCACGCAGAGTTCAGTTTCCCAAGTGGTTTATTCAGGGCCTGGGAACTACTGAAAATGACGAAATGTGTAGATGAAGAATTCACCGCTCATCAATCAATTTGGATGAGATCGACGAGGTCTGGAAGCTCAGCCTGCGTGCTTACAATTTAACATGCCATGACGCGATCAGCTGCATCATCGTGAAGCCGTTTTTCCCATATGATCAATATTTGTCTCTAGTTCATGCAAGTAGGGACGCCAAGATTCTCACCCGAGATGTTGATCCTCGCATTACAGCATGCGTTGCCAACATGAGATCGACAGAGGATCCCCCACGCCCAACAGCGCAATGGTTTTCCAATTTTGGAATACTGTTTCAAGCATGATGCTGTAAGAACTAATGTAAGCCAAGCGTCGACTAGGAGGAATCTGTTTATCACAGCAACAAACCAAAGTCGCTGATTTGCCAACTGGCTCCCGATGCTATGAAAGCAGCCTGACACCTATGCCAAATTGGTAACTGAATGAGTTCGGTGATTCTCTCATTAATCAATCTACATTTACTAAGCTCGAGGCCGGCAGCCAACAATGTGGCTTGAAGCGGGGTACGCCTCCTGTCTCAGGGCAGGCAATACGATAGGCCAACATTGCATCACGCACTAGCGAAAGCTTCGCTATTTCGTTGAACTAACCACCAATGTAGCAATCGGTCCTTCTGTTTACAATGTCTCAGGACGGTACCTCTGGAGCTGACAGCAGCATGACTGATTCATGGCGGAATCGGGCTGATTCCAAAGATCTGCTCTACACCGGGGATAAACATGTACTCTCCGAGGTTTCCAAAGCTATCTTGGAGGTTTATAAAGAGCAAGAAAACTCTTACGGAATTAAACCTCATCAAGCTAAACCCAAAGGATCTAGACACCACACATATTAACCCAAAGGTATCATCTTGGACCCTCATCTTTTAACTCTAGCTAATAACAAGTAAATAGTCACTGTATATCATCATGAAGGCTTCCATCGTGTACTTGGCTTCTTTCCTCGCCACTACGACCACCGCTCTTCCCCAGATGTCTCACTCGGGTGGAGTTGCTGCCAATGCGAAACGCGAAGTTTCACCTCGAGATGAGGCTGAGGGCAGCGATGCCGCATTGTACGGTCCAGTGACTTGGGCCAAAAAGAGAGAAGATGCAGAGGAAAGGGATGCGCTACAGGATAGCACAGCTATTTGGCACAAGAAGAGGGAGGATGCCGATGCTGCGTTGTATGGTCCAGTTACTTGGGCTAAGAAAAGAGAAAATGCAGAAGGTAGCGACGCGGCGCTTTACGGCCCAGTTACCTGGGCTAAGAAGAGAGAAGATGCCGATGCGGCGTTGTATGGTCCAGTAACGTGGGCAAAGAAGAGAGCCGAGGCGGAGGGCAGTGACGCGGCATTGTACGGCCCTGTTACCTGGGCCAAGAAAAGGGAAGATGCGGAAGGTAGTGATGCGGCTCTTTATGGTCCAGTTACCTGGGCTAAAAAGAGAGAGGATGCTGATGCGGCGTTGTACGGCCCAGTCACTTGGGCAAAGAGAGAAGATGCCGAGAGTAGCGATGCAGCGCTGTATGGTCCAGTCACTTGGGCCAAAAAGAAGGACGAGGCATCTGCAAAGGATTCGGTCAACTAAGTTGACAAACAGACGGAATGCAAGTATTGGCCTTGGGCTTATAGGTTTCAGCAAGCTCTTCCATCTTTACTTAGGAGTCAAATCAATGTTGTGATTTCATCATGACAAAGCCGAAGTCACTTTGGTACATTCACTATGTATTCCAATTTTGAACTACGGTTCTCGCGTATCATCCCGTAATCTTGATGCTGCTTATCGTCGCCTCATGAGTACTAGATCCCAGCTATTGACCTGGTAACCTATTCCGCATCCAGCCTCTTATAAGCACTAGACTTCCAAAACTCCGAGGACGGGTATTCTGGGAGCGCCTCAAACTCGCAGTGAAGGATCCATCTCGACACCATGACGGCTTCCTTCTTGGCCTGCTCTGCGCCACATTGCAACCCCGACTTGTTCCCCTCCCAGGTGAAGCTTTGTACCCTTGCACTCGCGCCATCGTCGTCTCTTGGTTTCGGGACAACATGAAAAATGTAGCACTCCTCCTGCACCAAGCTTCGGTAGATATGAATAGATATGTTGCCGTTGTCGTCCGGGTCCTCGACCAGAATGTCCCATTTATCGTCCATGTCTCGGCCTCTGAACCCGGCTTCCAGCTTTTCCATATCTGCATCGCTGACCGGCAGATCCCAAGGTACTGTGAAAGGCAGCTTCATGGGCGGGTTCGAGCCGCGCACATATCTCGCCGAAAACCACCACCTGACCTCCTCCTCATCCACTTCCACATCGGACTCACTCTCTGGCGTTGTAAGTGGCGTAGTAGGCTCTTCTTCATCCGTAATATAGTGCGACATGGTGCATGTATTGACGGTGATGGTATTGGAAGACCGGGGTACTGTGTTAGGTCACAGTAGTTGGTGAATTACTTGAGTGAGGATTTAGGACATCTGGCATCGGGGTGGCGAGGCGTAATATATGCTATTATGGTGACGCCTGAACTTGACAACTCTACTTGCAGACTAATGTCGAGAACACGATATCGAGCAGCCAGAATGGAAACCTCCAAGATGACAGGATTGTTACGTGCGGTCAAGCCAAGGCAGCAGCCCAAGGCGCTATGCCTAAAAGGTCACTCAACCAACCACTTTATGAGATATCGACAGGGATACCTGGCTGACATCCTTAGTGTCTTACCCTATACAGGATTGCGCTCAATTCACCCAACAAGCAGAAACGACCATCATGACGGATTGCCTTTTGAAATTTTTAAATATTTTGAGCACATGGAAATACATAATCTTCATTACCCTAGTTCAGGGTTGTAACAATAACCATTGTTTCTTCAGACTCTGAGTTAGGAATATTCGTGCTAGGCACTGTATTTATATTAGCTCAGACATCCACACTTCCTTTTTGTCTTCGGAAACCCATCAGCTGAATAATCTCGGTCCAGAATCCCACAGGATTGCCTGTGAGGGAGCTCTCATACGCCTCGATCTGGGGACGCTCCCAAACTAGATCCACTTCGTGGGGCTTGATGTACTTGGTCTTCTTGGTGACCTTCCATCCGACGAAGAGAAAGGCAGCCACAATCTGCATGGAATAATTCTGGAAGAAGACTTCAACGTCCCACGTGCGGAATGCATAGTAACCATAGCTGAAAAGAATAGTGGTTTGAATGATGAGCGCAATCCAGGCACAACAGGGCTGGAAGTAGCCGTAATAAGGACGAGCCTTTCGATCAACATTTTGCGCTACACAAGCCTTGTGATAGTTGATGAATGTGATGGACATGATGACGAAAGAGATCAGTCCGCCTCCGGTGATGAGAGCGATCAGCCACGTCAAGACCACAGCCGAGCTGCTGCTGACCTAGGGAGATGTTAGGCCATATTTGATGACGGAAGCAACAACACTGTCAAAAACACTTACCTGAAGGAAAGAGAGAAAAGGGAAAAGCATAACAATGCAGAAACAATAAACTGGAGTGCCCTGCCTGTTGCAGTAACGCAGGAAACGAGGTGCGCGGCCTTCGATAGCGAGCGAGTAAAGAGATCTTGTAGCGCAATATGTGTATGTATTCCCGGCCGAAAAAATCGATGTAAGGATCAAGGCGTTGACGATGTGCGGAAGAATTCCAATACCAAGAGACTCCATAGCGATAACATAAGGAGAGGCTGCAGCGGTGCCACCACCCCCGCCTCCATAATACAATTCGACCAGGGTTGGGTGGTTATATGGGACGACAATCCCGACGGTCAAAGCTCCAACAATGAAAAAGATGCAGAACCGGTAATAGACAGTGACAAAGGCCGATTTGATATAGATGGATGGACGCTGAGCCTCGGCAGATACCATCGAGATGTATTCAGGGCCGACAACAGTAAAGGATGCCGTAAACAGAGCTGCTAGAAATCCCTCAAACCGGCCAAGGTTCCCAGCCGATAGGTATGTAGCAAAAGGCGTCGAAAAGTGTCGGAAGCCGTACGCATCACCTTTGGGATTACCGCCAACCATGGTGATGAAGGTAAATGCGAAGAGAATAAATATCAACACGAGCTTTCCACCAGAAAGCCAAAACTCAGCCTCCCCGTATCCTCGGACTGCCATAATATTGATGAGTCTGTGGGTAGAGGCCTAGTTAGAGTTTGTATTCGACATGGCACAGTAATGTCGGGGTCTTACACGTAGAGAATTATGACACCAGCACAGATACCGGCAGTCGGCCCCGGCTCTGTTACCTCTGGACTCCAAAAAGAAATGACGAGGCTCAGAGCAGTGATCTCGAAAGGAATGAGGAAGGCTTCATAGAGGAAGAAGTTCCACCCCGCGACAAAGCCAAGTGCATCATCAACCCAGTAGCCAGCAAGACGGACAAATCCTCCAGCCACAGGCATATACGTGCTCATCTCGGCGACGGAGTTGTTGACAAGGGCAAGGACCATTGTATAAAGCGTAAAGGCGAGCAGGAGGCTGACGGGGCCGCCCTTGGCGAGGCCGCCGCCGATGCTGATGAATAGGGCTGTTCCAATAGAACCCCCAGCGGCGATGAGCTGAATTTGACGGTTGTTCAGTCTGCGGTGAAGGTGGCCCATATCCGCATTGTCTGCATTGTGCATGCTGCCCTTGTGGGTCGAACCTGGGGCGGGGTGCTTTTCACCGTCTGAATGTATCGGGCCTGATGAATGGTTGTCCATGGCGTTGACAAGTAAGGAAGTTGACAAATAAAAAGGATGGGCGATCTTTGCGGTCCCGAGAGGAGAAAATATGAGAGTACATGGGAGGCGCAGATATATGTAAATGGGTCATGATAAGCTCGACACAACACTCTGCAGTATCCACCATCCCCATACTTCTAGGAGGCTTATACCTTTCGGACCAGCGGGTGCAAATCTGATGGACCAATTAAATTACTCGTATTTGGGCTAGGAGGCATTTACTAGAGGCAACCCTGAGCGACGGCTTCCCCCTTTAGGCCTTGAAAAATCTGGGGAAGTCTGGGGAAGTATGGGGGAGGGCTCTCTAACTTTTGGGGAGGGAACAGAATGACGTATGGCTAATTTAGTTACGCTCTTGGCGTGTCACATACAGTTTTTTTTCACAGGAGTCAGGTTGTTTCATTCACTATTTCTCATCCCAATCTTGCTCCAGTTAGGACATCTTCTTCCACTTTGTTATCCTAGAAACTGGGCCTGCCAGTCTAAAGTCTCCAGATCCATCTTAATCTCCCCCGTCTAGTAGTTTGTAAAGTACCCACAGATAACAGAAGTACGCATCATTAGTTTCTGAGCCCCGTGCCCTGTATCCTGGAGAAGATAAGGCGTACAGGAATGCCCTCTCTGCTGTCCATGCCTCGCTCCCTTCAATTAGGCGGTCTTGGCAGAGCTCTAGACCTAAATAAGCTAGCATGCCTTTGAGGTTCCGCTCACGTGCAGTCTCCACATACCATAAATGTATAAAGCGGAATTTCGGAGTCTGGCTTCCTCGCTCCGAGACTCCGCCCCGTCCGGAAGGACATAATTCAATCTTTCTATCATCTTCCGATCAGCAGACTCACCCTATGATGCAAAACACTCCCCATGTGCGTGACCTACGCAGTCGTCATGCGTGCGAACCCTGCCGGTGAGTAAGCTGTCCAATATGGAGGACTCAATTACCAATACCAGGTCTGTGTGAAGCGAGAAGAAGACCAAATGCCCGGCTGAGAGACCTGCCTGTTCCAGCTGTGTGCGCCTAGATCGCACTTGCAGCTATCAAGTTCGAGTGCCACGACCCACCGTTGCAACTAGCAACAAGTAGGTTGTTATCGTTATATGCAAACTACTGGCTCTGACTGAGGCCCAAGGGTGAAGAAAGCGTCGTCTCTACGAGACAAGTTTCATCAGCTGGAATCACAGGTCCAAAGTCTATATGGCCTATTGCAGTAAGTTTTCTCTAGTCTTGTTATGAGAGGTAGGTCGATTGTTGCTGACTAGAAAGGCCTGAACCAAATGATGTCTCCGAGCCGTCTCTACAAAATTCTAAGTGTGGAGCAGAATCGACATCACGACAGTACGAATTGCAGCAAGACTTATTCGATTCCAACAATGTACACTTTCTGGGTCAAACACCCTCAGATCAGTCTACATTCCTCCCCAATTGGTAAGTTCTTCCGATGTCTTTTACAGCTCTAGACCAAAGCTGACCTCTCTAAGCCCAGATGTATCACCCGAGACGCTTGGTACCGTCATTGACATCTACCTGAAAATCATCCATCTACAACCTCTACCCTTATTCCGACCGATCGATCTGTCAAGCTATCTGCGCTCGTCTAGTGCATACCTTTTGTATAGTTTTATGGCTTTCTGCCTCTCATTCAAGACTCAGGTATCACACCTTCCAACACCTTCCGATGAGCTTGAGAATTCTACGCGGTCTGCAGAAGAAGAGGTCTACAAGCTTGCCACACAGGGCGTCGCAAAACTCGACGTCGTGCAGTCATTATGTCTTCTCGCTTTGAGAGACATTCTAGGTATTGCCAATTACCTTCCAAACGAGGACTGTTCTAATTATTTCCAACTAGTTTGCAAGCCATACCAGGCCCAGATGACCATCGGCATGGCATCTCGGCTCCAAGCCTGCCGATCGGTGGGCAACGAATTGACTGACGCGATCGATATTGACCTTAGTCGGAGATGCTATTGGAGCGTTTACGTCTTAGAAAAGATCTTTAACCCGCGGCTCTGCGCTGCTGACGACGAAATTCCCAGCTCAGACTTTCCCCAGAGTGCGACTGTACCACCAGCACTACCGACAACCAGACACGAGGACTACCCGTCAGATCTTTACAACCCGTACGATTCCACGACGGACCATGGAATCACCGCTTACTACATCAGAATGGCATCGAACTGGGGCCAAATTTCGTCGTGGCTGCACCATATTCGCCTTGCCAAGGCGGAGTCTCCGTGGTTACCGGAATCAAAGTACGCCAAGCTTACTGCCAGGATATACGAATGCGACTCTCAGCTTCCCGCAAAGCACCTGCTCAGGAACGTTGCCTTCTCAAAGCGGTCTCCATCCGAGGTTCTGCAGGGACGCGAGTATTGGATTCCGTGGGTGTTGATGCAAATCCAGTGCCACGCATACTTGTCCATCCTCAACCATCCTTTTATACATCTCGTTGCTGTACGTCATTGCTCAAAGGGCCTCCAATCTGGCATGTTCTTGCAACACACGGTAGATGCTGCCTTGTTCCACTCTGGCTGGGTCTTTCGCTTTTTACGGCTCTGCGATGGGCACAAACTCGAGCTGCATGATCCTTTTACCGGCCACTTGGTTGCTGCAGTTGGCACAATACCTTGGCTGCTGCAATTCGTAGAGGACAGCAAAGTCTCCCAGAAGGCCGTTGATGATTTTGCCTGGTGCAACAACTACCTGTCTCGTGCATCAGAGACGTGGCCTCACATATCTCAGAAGGTATCTAGACCGTCCCTTCACCTCCCCATAATTCAATCACAACGCTAGTGTTCGTACCGCTAACAATGAGTCCAGCTAGAGATGTTCCAAAACCTGCAGCTCATAGCAGAGCATTACCACCGAAACGAAAATGAGAACGGAGGGGTTACGTTCCCGCCCGGGTTGCTGTGGGAATTACTTGACCCTGAAGTCTGCCATATGAGTCCGCTGAGGGGGATATCTGGACAGGCACAGCATACCAGAATTCAGATCACTACCCATCTGACACACCCCTTGGCGGAGTCCCAGTCAGGCCATAAAGTTGATAATCCAGGCTCTGACTTGAACAACTCCTTTGAAATGAATACTGATGACCTCGAGGGGGTTTACATAGATGACTTGGTGAGCCACTTTATGTTGTACAACGGACATGGGGAGGTTGAATGGTAGTGCGTATGCTTCAATTTTTGTCTAGTTCAGGATTGGTGTAAATAATAGAACTCTTCATCGTTCTAAACAGAAACATATTGACCACCCACAATGGAATTCCAGAGCAAGGGAAAGTTCAATAGTGGGCGACGTCACCTATCGCTAGCGGCTAGTTCCTGGCCCGTCATTACCGCATGGCCTCCCCTCCCCAAACGGTGCGGGCCGCCACCCTCATATTTGGCTTGGTTTAGACTTGGGGCTTTTTTGCCATCTCTGCAGGCTTGATGTAGCCAAAACGCCTAATATTGGTGGCCTGGCGCCATCCCAATTTCCCTCGCCTGAATCTGTTCACTCAGCCAGGAGCCGTCCGTGCGGTCCCTCATTGTTCAAATTCTACCCTCCAAATTCCAAACATCACCCTCATTGTCTCAGCCATGACAGATTAGAAGAAGGCCCATCAGGGAAATGGACTGTCACTAGCACGAATCTCGACCAAAAAAGAAAAGACGCGTTGGTCCCCAAATGTCCTTTATAGGCGTCTGTGTTTGCCACACGAGGTCTTCATAAATCCACGAGTGGAATATGTGCTTGTCATGAAGTTTTGTAGAATGCATTTACTTATCATAAATCATACGGAAACCATCGCTACATTATAATTACACCCTTAAAGCGTAAACTTGCCCGACTTTATTCCCTTTCCGCTGATGGTTGCCTTTAAAGGCGCATATCCATCGGAGGAGAATGGTCTGCCGATAAGATTGAGACTGCCAGATACCTTTCCGTTTTTGAAGCTAAGACTAATTCCCCCAGAAGCCACTAGGTAAACATTGGCAACGAGGCCACTTCTGGCGTTGAAGACGGAAAGCTGGTTGGAGGCAGCTAGAGAAGCATCAATGGTGACCTTGACCGTGGAAGATGTGGTCGATACATAGGCAAAGTCGGTCCGCGTTACGTCCGCCTTGCCGCTGATCAATGGGTAGAGATAACGGTTGGTGACATAGCGGATGCTCCCAGCGCTAGGGTTGGCGGCTGGGCTGCCGACCGAGAGGACCACATCAACCGGGTTTGCACCATTTCTCGTGCCGGGAGACGAGATTTTCTTGATGATGAGCAACTTGCCGCTGATAACGAAAGGTTGCCAGTTTCCCTTGTTCCGCCCGTCCAAGGTGATATCGTATGTGGTATAAGCCAGATTCAGCGCGCGCTTCTCAATGCCCAAATCTCGGGGCAATTCCGAGATATTGAAGAGATCGAAGCCGGAATCATCTGCAACAGGTATGGACTTGTCATCGAAGATTGAGAGTTCTGTTGGCGCGACAGGTGTTGCCCACGCGCAGGCCACCAAAGATATAAGTAGCAAGAAACGTATCATGATTGCAATTAAGCCTTCAATAGCGGCAATAGGTAGTTTCGGATGTTTGGTGCTGCATCTATTTACTACGAGGGAGCACCGGCAATAAATAACCAAAGAAATTAGAATGCGGGGAGTCACTTTGGCGTTCCAGCACTATGTCTGTGAGCACAACGGCTGAAAGACTAGTCCTTTGGCTGTTCAGCCGCAGTGACTATTGGCATTAGCGTGTAGCGCTTTGGGCCGCTGGCCTCTCTGGATTCAACGCGACCGTCTAAATAGCCAGTGGCGTCGTTAGTGTATACTATGAGGCAATCTTCTGGGCCCAGAACCTGTGCGTCTCAGGCTACTTGACTCCGCATGATTGAGTCGGCTGTCAAGTAGGCGATGCCTTTGATCCTGGTCACAAGCCTTGTCGTAGGTCCGTCGGCAAAGGTAAATTTAGGCTATGTAAGCTTAAAAATACTCTCTTTTAGCACCCGACTAGGTTGGACTGCCGTTATATCCATGTGCATGGACAGAGTGGCAAAGATTTGCGGCCTGGCAGCATCCAAATTGACTTGTCTTGGAGGTTTACAAGGTTCCTGATTGGCCAGCTGCTGCCTAGCGTAAATCGGGAGAAGTCGACAATCATTGTGTATAAGTCTGCGTTCTTAATATGGGCCATCGCTCTTCATATTACGTCGAGCAAGCTACGCATGCTGGGGGCTTTATCCTATGGTGAGCGCGTGTATTCCGTACTCATTCAAAGGAATGTCTGAGATCACGACGCGTGAAAACGCGTTAGCCCCTGATAAAAAGGAAAAATACTACGTACTTCCGGGTCCCCTTCAACGCGACGGTCAATTCAATTCAGCTCGAATTTTCCCCGAATTGAATTGAGAAAATCTGGAATTGAACTCAGAACCAGGATGTAAATTTATTGATTTATTTGCCGTATTTGAATGTAATTTACAGGGTCAATTTATCCAATAACCAACCTACTATCATGACCGCCATCCCTGCAGCCAGACTTAGCCCGACGCCGGAATATTGACATTCCGGCGAAACTGGTCACTGATCAATTGCCCTGAAAGTGTTACGTTGCAAGAACCAAAATGTATTGCACAACCCTTAACCTTTACATCGTTCTACGGTTCATTTGGCAAATCCTATTTCTACGCTCAGTGTGACATTGAGTTTCATTTAATGTCTTCTTTCCTTACAAATGGACTCACCAATACTCGACGACTTTCCAACCTTGCGAGTGCAGCTTCAGCAATTACCCGCCGAGCTTCAAGAAGGCCTTCTTGCTGCTCTCAGAACGGATCTGGAAGCTGCCGCTAATGCCGGCCGGTTTCGCTGCTCTGATCATGACGCGCTCCAGCGTCATGTACCAAAAAACAAGCAATGTTCAATCACGGCTCTGCCTGATGAGATTCTCGATACCATCCTCAAGATGGTAACGGAAGACTTTATGCGACCAGGAGAGTCGGCTCTAGCCGCCGCTTACACCTGCAAACGTTTCTATCAACATCTCAGGTATCTTTTCTATAAGAAATTACGGCTGACTGGGAGCTTTCCGGAGCAAATCAAATTGTTTCAAAGAACCGTTCAAGAGAATCCATCTCTCGGCCATTGCTTACAGTATTTCGACCTTATGTCATCGCGCTGCGATAACAGTGACTATCATGTTCTCGCGCGTCTTACTCCGTACCTCATCAACGTCACTCGTTTAGATATTAATAACGAATGCGATCCCTTCGACTACGAAGCAAGGTATTTTACTGACAACTCGGGCTCAAACTTGAGTCTCCTCTATCATAGCTTGACCCACATGACCAACCTTCAGCACCTGGTGATGAATGGCGACGCATTAGCCCGAATAAACATTTGCCACCTGATGCTATTGCTTCAGGGTTCAGCCTCGCTGAATAAGCTGGACCTTTCTCAGGTTTCTGGCCTCGATCTGGACGCTCTGCCTTGGGACAGTCAGGTACGGGTTCAACTCTGCTCTTTGCACTTTCCCAATCATTCCCATTAACACAGCTCTAGCCTCTTGGCAGGTCCAACATAGCCGAACTATACATATCTCATTGGTTTGGATCCTCTCAAGCATTGACCAAGTTGTTGGATTGGACCCGAAAATTGACACAACTGAGTTTATCCTGTCATAAACATACCGAACACTACTTGGATCTACCTTTGCTCCGTCAAATGCTCCTGAAGCACAGCGATACACTTGTGAAGCTGCATATCTACTATTTTCCTCAGGGGGATCCAGGTTCTATCTTCGACCTGACGAATTTCACGGCCTTGGAAGAGCTACTCCTTGAGAGGCGCCACATGGATGAAGAGCTAGCGCACGCTGATGAGGATACCAAGAAGCTTGTTGCCCCCAACCTTAGACATTTCACGTGGATAATCAGCGACTATGGCCTCAACTGGGCAAGTCTTGGACAGAAGGAAGAAGAGTGGCTAAGGAGCTTTGCGCGTATGGCTGCCAATAGACCGGTGCCCGATTGCAAAATCAGTATTGTCTATCATCCCGGTTTTCCCAAGAGGAAAGGCCATGGATATCCTTGGGATCGACTTGCCAAGTTACACGGGGAATTCAATCAACAAGGGGTGGTTTTCGACTATTCCGCTCGAATGACCAAAATGGAATGGCAGCAGTGGTGTGAATCTTTCGAAGGTGATCTTGAGGAGAGGTCCGAGGAGAGGTCTGAGGATGAGGACGAGTATATGTATGAGTATGAGGATGAGGATTGGTTTCCATTTTAGTAAATCTTCTGGGGAAATGTATCGTATGGTTTATTTTTTTCGGCAATTTCCGAATATCTGGTTTGTAGGCCGCAGCACAAACTTCGATGGATTCTTTGCAGCACTCCGGCCTCGCGAATAGAAGCTGGCGAGTTTGCTTGTCGATCACGTTTTCGACGAGCACGTGGAGAGGGTGTGACTTTTGCCTGATGCCCTCCTTTTTGAATTGTGGCTCGTCTTAAACTCTTTTTGCATATGGAAACATTTTAGTGTGGTTAGTTCCTCGCCCGTGGCTTACTTGCTTGCGCCAGTTGTGATGGACACGGTGGAGTAAACGCTGATAGGATCATCCATCACTACTGAACAAGCTGCTCGGCTCGATTCAGGATCGGTGTCATCTCAGAATACCCAGAATTATCATTGCTGATATCTTTTGATGGTATCGAGCGAATGCAAATCAAGATACATTGATACCTACTCTATAGGAAGCCAACAACTGCAGCTGAGGAACAAAAGACATGAGCAGTATTAACATGAACAGATCTCATTTATTTTAACAAGGACTCCTCGAAAGGAAACTCAGACAGGCATTTAATACCCGTCTCAGTGATCAACACTTGCTGCTCAAGCTTGACACCCTCATTGCCGCCATCCTCGCCAATGTAACTCTCCACACAGATAACCATGCCTGGCTCAATGACTCCATCGTAGCCTGCGTCTGGAAAGTCGCCACGATGATACAGATACGGGTATTCGCCTGTTAGGCCGCACCCATGAGCTGAGAGATAGTAGCGGTTCTTGTAGTACTTATCCGGGATGTCCCAGGCTTGTTCGGCGTATTCGCGGAACGTCATGCCGGGCTTCAGGATGTTCATATTATGAGTAACCTGCCGGAGTGTCAGGTCATGTATTATTCTTCCATCGAAAATGTTGACAACTTACCTGCTCGTATGCTACCCTGTATAGCTCTTTTTGCTCTTCGCTCGGAGGATCAGGCCCACTGTGGAAAGTCCGCGAAAAGTCCGAGTAGTAGCCGTGGCAGCCAACGACATCAGTATCGAGAGCGACTAGTTCATTCGTCTTAATCTCATAGCTTGCCGTTTCCTGGAACCAAGGGTTTGTGCGCGGGCCAGCGCTCAGCAGCCGCGTCTCGCAATAGTCGCCATTCTGCTCAATGACTGACTTGTGCAGCACGGACCAGAGCTCGTTCTCAGTGAGACCAGGGCGTATCGCATCGCGCAACTTGCCCACAGCAACCTCTGTTGCGCGCAGAGACGCAATCACACACTTGATCTCCTCGGGCGACTTGATGGCGCGCGCCATC
>NAGG01001216.1:0-27180 GCA_003031705.1 Calonectria naviculata
GTCTAGCGCAGCGCCAAGTCGCTGCCAAGTCGCTGCCCTCGCGCGCCGCCAGCAAAGGGACCTCTGCCTTCCCAGCGCCAGACCCGCCCGCCGTATCTCATAACGGCGCCTGTGGGGCCCCTCGACAAGGCTCCTCGGCCGCCACCGTCCGTCGTATAAACCCTTTCGACGGCGAGCGTGCAGGCGGACCATTCAGCACTCAACGCCAAGAGGGCATCTTCCGAATAGTACCAAAAGGATTCAAACATTGTGTTTGGTAACAGGATTGATTCCGCGTAACCGAATCCCACTGATTGGCCAGTCCTCCCGCACCTCTTCCAAGAAAAAAAACACATGGTAGCTTTTCCCGCTCACACAGTTTCCCCAATCAGCCCTCTATCCCGTCCTGCGTTTCCATGCCACAAATCCTTTCACTTCCCGCTTACCCCTAGGCGAGTCGACGGCACAGCTACTTGAGCCGCAGCCCCTCTGGCTGATTCGCTGCACTGATCGCTCCATTGACCCAAACTTGGCCAGTCATTCACGTGCACAGCAGCTCATCGGCCGTTGCTGTTACAGGATGGTGGGATAGTGCAACCAGCAGCCTCGGGGGCCCAACCTGTAGGGTCTGGCCACGGGCATTTTGGTTCGGATCACGGCAAGGCTACGCCCGCCGTCCTTATCCTTGACAGGTCATCATCGGGAGGGGAACTATTCCGTGGTGATCTCGTCTACCTCTCAGTTCAGCCGCCGCTATCCTAACGTAAGCCTCGTCTCCCAAGCAGGCAGGTCACCAATGGCGTCCATGTCATTACCATTATCAGAGAGCAAGACTATCACCCGCACTACGATCAAACAGGCATTATTCCGAGCCCATATCTGCATCTAAACATAGTCTGGCGTTGGTGATGGCCAAGCGTGTGCTCGGAAATTACTCCACGGGTGTAAAACCGGACGTCTTGGCCCCGTCGTATAAGCTACTGCCAGTGCAGTAGCGCATATCCGCATTGTGCTCTCTTTTTTTTTTCGCTCTAGCCTATTTCCGTCCCCCCAGCATCTCCATCCCGAAACCGAACCCCCGTCCAAGTGGTTTGCAAAGGATCCTCACGCTCGAGCCCCGCCCACAAGCCCCTGCAAAGGTTCCCCCAGCTGCAGTAAGTCGATAGGGTATCCCAATGACTTAGCCTTCGTGTTGACTAAAAAACTATCAAGGCTGAGTCCCCATCTCCGTGTTTGCGAAATTCCCAATGGGTTGGTTGGGGTGGAGCTCGTAATGGTTTGTCCGTAATAAGCTTATCTCCTACGTTGTTGAGCGCACCATCCATCATGCCAGGATCTTTTGTAGATCGAGGCAATCCATGACCTGATTTTTACGTACCCAGAAATCCACAAAATTAACATTTTACGGTATACGGCAATCCGTTCCCTTTCGGACACCAAATAGCCGTTGTTGACGACGGATCAGTCTGGATTGATGAACCTACATTGGCTGCGTCAGTGATGGCAGGTTTTGATAGTATTAGAATCATGTCAAAAGGAAGAAAATTAGAATGCAAACACTAGGGAAACGTTTCTAGCTAATTCTTATCGATAACACCAACTAGGTTTGCGGACTCAGTTAAGCAACTACGTGACACCTGCCCGCCAAACAACGAATATGAAAGAGCCAAAATCCAAGGGAGACACGAGCTCAGCAGCCCAAGCTGCATAAATTTATGCATTTACAGGGACCATACACGTCGTTGAACATCATTAATTGTCTGAATTTGTGGCACTTGTTTGCTATACCAACGTCCAAGTCGCCCAGCCCACCCTATACCAAAAATTAGAACAAAATTGTCATTACAGGTTCAACTACCTTATAACAACTCGCTCATAAAAACCCATTCAGTATTAAATATAACATCATTAAGGCCTTTTTGGTTGTTCCTCTGTTAATTACCTTGTCCCGTAAACAATGTAATGCAATAAGTAATGGAATTGTGCATCAACTCTCTTCACCACTCACCCATGAGCCTAGTTTAGTCTCTGGCCGTCATAATCCAAAACATTATGCCAAGATGAGAACCACCATTCCAACGTCTTGGCTTGGTCGACTTCAATCCAAGAACCTCTTTCTTGACCCACCGGTTCGCGGACAGTCACAGCAGACACGTAGGCCCAGTTTTTCTCCGTCCTCCCCCCGGAAATATACAGCTTGTCCTCTTGGTTGAGTAAAAGGCGCTGGGCAATCCAGTCTAGGCGAATCTGGCCAACGCACTCGCGGTGATTTTCGCCGTAATATACAAGCATACCGATAATAGGCCGGTGCGAGGCGGTTTCGTCGATGCATAGGTGGATTTCGGTCATGCCTGCCAGCGAACACGACGAATATATCCACAAATCATTCTCTAGCCTGTTTGGACGAGAAGTAATGGACAAAGGTACATTCGGGAGCGCATCTTGGCTAGGGTTAAGTGAATTGCGACCATTCTCGAAAGCGATCATGTTGATATCATAATATCTAGCAAACGGGTCTACTTCATTAAAATAGAGGCGACATGGCTCGCGTGACAATGTTATGACACGTCGAAGATTGGTGTTTTCTTGTCTGTAGTGTCCAAAGACAACGGTTCGCCCCTTGCTTGTTGTAAACTATCACCGTTGCATTAGCCTAGGTCGATATGAAGCGGAGGGGGAATATTCTACCATCATTCCAATAATCGCTGGTTGGTAAAGTATGATAGCTGTCCGTAGACAGATATCCGTGAGATACTCATCTGGGTCCACTGGCATGTACATCCAGAAAAAGTGAGAGTCGACATTCTCGTGCAAACTGGTATCAACCTTTTCGCCTCTTTTGTGGCTCAGAAGAGCCAAGATTTTTGACCCGTCAGTGGCTACGGAGTACCCGACAATATCTGGTAAGTTGCAGTCGAAAACTCGCATCCTCAATCCTGGGCGATAAGAATCTGGAACTCCGAGGGACAAAAGGGAGACTGCGGTGGGTGTAGACGAAACCGGGACCTGCCAGCTAACCTGAGTCTTTAATCCGGTCACATCATTTAATATTTCCGTGAAATTTCTCAGTTTAAGGCCCTGCAAGAATGTTAGCTTGGAAGCGGTTGTTGGGTGCTGGCTACATGCATCGTGTCTACACTTGACGATGTTGGGGAGATCCCTGCAAGAAACATGCTTCCACCATAAACCGGGCACATCGGGGTGATTGCGACACCATTCTTCACACCTCTTCGTCGAGAAAAATAATACCTGGCGGATGCCAAGATCATCATGCGCAATCAACATGTCCACCTTCTTTCTGTTTTGCCTAGTCTTACTCTTGGCTGGCAAAATAAGACATGTCACCTCGCCCGGGTTTGCATCTGGGTTATTCTGTAAACGCTTGACATAGGGCTGGCCATGGAATTTAACAAATGCTGCATAAACAGGCAGTGATAAGTCAAAGGAAATATTCACATCCTTGTCACATGACAATGCCTGTGCCTGTGCCGTGTGGATGGCGCACTCTCGCGCCAGAAAACCTGCAATGCTTATCCACAGCTCATTGGGGAGGCTTTGAGGCCAGAAGGATGCCTGGCATAGATTCGAGGCCAGCGCCTCCCTGGTGTAATGAAAACGTTGCTGCAGTTCGTTGGCTGGCGGGATGAAGGTGTGGTGGTTGATGGCGAGTAGTTTGGGTGTCACAGCTGCGAGCTGGTACTTGTAGCAACTTTTATGAAACCCTTCGGTTTGCTTTTTACGGCGCGAGCACGAGCCGCGCAGGCACATGTGAATTTTTAACTTGAGCTTCTCGTCCACAAAGGTTGAGAACCGTCGAAATGGGAACTCGCAGCAAGCACCATCATCACCGGCGACTACAAGATGTTAACCAAAGTCATGTGAGAATGGAATATTCATAATACACACCTGCGCAAGCCAGCTCGCCGTCGATTAGATCAAAGCTGCAGAGTCTGCAGATGGCCTGCGATATGCAGTAGTACAGCAGCACCATTGCATCAGACTGGGCCGGGGGGCGCTAAAACGATTTCCCCGAGACGGCTCGAAAGTGACTAGGGCACAACAGAGATGGGAATGCGTGAGGGACAGTGAAACAGGTGGCCTCGGTGTTAAAAGATGTCAAATGTTCAAGTCTGATGACTTTGCCTCAAATCGCATCCATGGTTTCTGCCTGCAGCCATCGGATCCTTTTGCCGACTGCTGCAGGTGGCAGGTGGCTGTGCAGTCATCCTACCGCGAATCACAGCAAATCACAGCATCGCACAACACCGCACAGCCACTACTCCTCCATTTACAGTGGAGTGTACGTCACGACATCCACTGAGCTTACCTGTTACTTACCTATTATATATAGATCTGCCCTTCTGTGGTGCTGCGAAGTACGTGAAGGATCTTTTGTTTTATTAAAAAGGGCCTGAGAAAACGCATGCTACATTTTCGCCCTTCATCTCTTTCCCCGGCTATAAGAGCATGAGTAGCACTAATATTTAGGGACTTTGTGATCCAGACTATGATTTCTTACTTAGAGAGGGCGATTGAGGCAAGTACTCCTCAAGCTCATGTACTAGTATTGCAGGTAAGTCGAGTTTTTTGTACGATGATGGGAACCTGCGGAGATTGATCTAGGGCTGACAATTCGCAGTAAAAGGCACAATTGACAATATCCGAAAGGTTTCTAATATACTATTGTGAAAAAGCCATGTTGGTGGGGCGTTTTGGCCAAGTTGATGTTGTGATGTGATGCTGCACAAGGCTTTCCTGGGACTGATCCGTAGGTGTTAAAATTGCAGTGAAGGGGCTCCACCTAGCAGCCGGGGGAGAAATAAGGTTGTCTGCCTTGGCTCTGCCATTAACCCGACTCGCTAGATAGCCTACGGCGGTCTCTGGCCTATCCGTCACCTCTCACAAGACATTCAAGACGGCTGTCATCAGTCCTTAGTCACGTTCAGTGTCTTAGCCAGCCATGGACATCCGTCACTGAACTCAACCTATTGCACCCTAGCTCCGATGCACACCTTCAGCCCCAGGAGCACAGCAGGGCCAGCGGGATGCGCCACTGACAGGCTGCAGCGGGCGGGAAGAGAATCGCGCGCGGTTTGCTTCATGTGACTGCCCACCACGCCACCCACGGCCAGTGAATGCGAACCACGTCCGGATGCAACGCGTCCACCGCGAGGCGACGGGCAGCGAGCAGACAAAATAAAAATGTCACAACTGACAGCGCCCAAAGACACGCCGTGATTGGGTTGGGTTGCGCCGGCTTGCAGCAGGCACCCATCTCTCCCCGTCTCGTCCCAGTCGCTGCGTCCCTGTGAAGCAACCAGATGACAAAAATGCCGTCCGTTGGAGCTCATCATCCGCCCTGCCGTCGCCCCCCCCCCCTCTGTCTCTCTGCTTACCCTGGGTCAGCCTCACTCTGGGGAGCTCTACATATGTAGCCGTCGGTTCCCAGGCTCGCACAGCCATTTGCGTCCCTGTGTCGGTCCCTGCCCCGTTGTACCTCTACCCATCTCGTCGATCTGCCCATCGTCAGGTTTCCCAGACGCTTACGGCGTGTCGACCGCACCACTCTCGCTTTTGCCCAGCATGAGTTACATGTACTATTACAACTACAACTACGTGTATCCCCAGCCCGTGTACTGGACCCCGCCTCAGCCCGTCGTCTGGGTGCCTACTGCGCCCGCGCCCGCGCCACTGCCATCGCATCATGTCTTCCACTGTAGCTGTAGAACAACCACTTCGGTTCGTCTCCGCCCGGTTATGTTGCCGACGCAGGGCCCGCTGTGCTAAAGCCGATGACAGTACTCGTATTCCTCAAGGACGCGAGAGCCCGAAAACGGACACTGCTTCCTACTGTGCTTCAAAGAGAAATACTGGAACGACCTGAAGCGCAAGTTCGGCCCCAACACCGACTACGTGTGGAACACGCCGCCCCAAGTCCTCCTGGACTATGCGAATTCCCACCGGCACAGGGTATCGTCGAGGAGGGATCTCAAGGTGGAGCGGACGGGGCACTTCCTCTGCCACATATCACCCGGGGGAAACCTGTCCGCCTGGGACGTGCTGACGGGCTCATACTTGCGACATTAGAGCAGCTTCAGTTTCTTTAGAATAGCGTGATTTTAGAGCGATAGCGATCGGACCGGCGAAACGGATCCTGCTTTGCAATTTGATTCAAGTAATGTGGTGGATAGAGTTGGAACGACTGGTAAGCAACAGTATGTAGTTCCCATGACCAAAATTTTAAGACAAAAGTGACAAGACGGCTGTATCTGGATTTGGTCAGTCCTCGAGATTAATGATGATTACACAGGTACGCTCTCGCCCCTCATCCTGCGTCAGCTGTTCACCCCGCAGGTCACTACGCCGATACATTCTTTCATAAAAATATTATCATTTAATTACGAGACGCCTACGCTAACCCTGTCTATATAATTCGTCACGTTTCGTCATTCGTCTATTTGCTGTAAGGTGTGTCGTGTCTAATAATGTAAATCTCCGCAACCAAGGCCGTGCAGCCTATCGTCATGGAGATTGCGATGATGGGGAAGTTGACCCGCGCAAACTCGACGCTGCGGACGTGGATGTGCTTGCGGGCCAGGATGTCGCGCCAGAGGAGGCCGGCCAGCGACGCGCTGAATGCCGTGCTAAACGCCCCGTAGTTTACGCCGAGCGCCATGCTGTAGACTGTGCCCCAAAAGGTCCGGTCGCTAATTGTCGTGCCGTTGTTTTGATGGAGTGTTTCCCATTCTTGGATAACACGAGACAAGAGAATCGTGGTGCCGATGTTGGTACCAGCAAACTAAAACACAAAAACGTTAGCTCGGATTCTCACAGAGGGAGGTTGGTGCACATACGTTACAGAGAATCGCGGAAAGGAAGCCCATGCCTGCAATACTACCCAACGTCCCAGTCTTGTTCACCCAGTGGTCCCAGCCTTTGGCAAAGATCTGCACCCAGCCCTTGGTCACCAAGGCTTGGACGAGGACAAACATGGCAAAGGCAAAAGGTACGAGGGCGAATGGGAGATGGGCAATGACAGCCGCGGCCGTGGGGAAGGTGTCCTGTAGCCACATGTATCCATTCTTGACGAGTGACACCAACGTGGTAGGTTCAGTGTTGGAGATGGCCGCATCCTCGATATCCTGGTTGCGCTCAGCCGCTTTCTCGTCCAACTCTGTTTCCGTATTTTGCTTCTCCGACATCTCAATGTTTTTGCCGGTATCATGAGATGTGCCCTCTGTATGTGAATCTATCTCAAGAGTTCGGCTCGGGTCACTTCCCGCCGCAACCAAGGCCAGCGATGGCTTTTGTAAGTGTGGGTGAGGCCCATCCCCAGCCAAATTGGTCATGGAAACAACACCGTCGGCGTGTGTGACATTAATTGGAATAGGACTCGTCACGACGTCTTCAGGCGATGACGTTGGTGAGGCCGACTTTTCACGCCTCTCTTCCTCCAATCTCGCCCTCTCCGCTCGAGCACGCCTCGCCTGTTGGCGTCCTTGACGAGCAATCTCACGCGTCTCGGCTCTATTATACCAGCCAAACGCAATGTCCCAGCAGAACATGACAAAGGCGGCAGGTAACGTCACCCAGAAAACAGGGTGCTCGCCGCTCCCTGTGCTAGCTGCATTCAGTGCGAGCACGGTGATGAGTGTCGCAGCCATAATGACAGCACCAAAAGCTGCGCCCCCCTTGTCTAGGAAAGGATTCATGATTTCTTCCAGCGGGAGCAGTTTTCTCTGCTCGCCACCGCTGAGGTTTCCATCTTGTTCGTCAACCGGGCCCCGCGCATAGGGAATGTTGGGGTTGACGGGCGTCTTGGCCCGTTCCTCCTCGGAAAGCGTCTCCATCTCAATGGAAGCCGGAATAAGTGCTTCGTCGGAAAACACAATGTAGAGCAAAAAGGGGAACAAGAGGATGGCCGTTATCACAACTGGAACTATCATGTTGGCCGTGTAGTGGATAAACTTGATCTCGAAGGCACCGGCGAGAACTAGGTTGGTTGGGTTAGACGACACTAGAATAGCCGATGCAATGTTTGCCACGGCGAATTGGCTATAGATCCAGGCTTTCGGGTGGTCGATATTCTTCGACACGCGCGTCATGTAAGCGAGGAACGCAGTGCCCGAGAGGATAATCGGGTCGTTGCCGATGAAGCTCCCCAGGGCAAAGAAGAAGGCGTACAGGTAGAAGAACAGCTTATGGCCAACCTTGCCACCCCACTGCAGCACCTTGAAGGCGAGCCATCGGATAAGGCCCGAGGCGTCAATTGAGATGGCAATGTAGGCGAGGGTGATGAAAAAGACCATCACGTCGATTGGGGAAATATTGTTCGCGCCAATGGTCCCATCGTGAACTTCCTTTCTGCCAATGGCTCTAATGGCGAGCAGGAAAAGATCGGCAACCAGTGGTGCCGTGACAAAGTTCAAGGGAAACCTGAAGCGCACAAAATAACCAGCGTCGTCGGGTTTGCCATGGCCGTCAACATCACCATCTCTCCGTCTCGCAATCACCCGCAGCGCGCCCAGCAGGTCCAGGACGGCATTTGATACTAGGCGAGGCACATAGACCGGGATATGGAATGGGAAAAGCACAATGACGTCTTTGTGGGTTTTGCCGGTAAAGTCAGCACGCCAACGTCTTTTTTTTTTCGCAAAAGCCCGCGCTCGGGAATAAGAAAAAGGGAAACTCACTGGTGACGACAAAGAGGATGAGCGTCACAATCGACTTCCAATCCGAGATGTCAGCCGTGTCCTCTGAGGTGGCCATGTTTTCTTTTCTTTTTTTGGCATGCAAAATAGGAATCAATCAACTCTGGCCCATCCTCTTTTATTTCGACGTCGCACAGGGAAGAAAGACAGAAAAAATAATGATGGCGTCGACTTAATTAGGGCCGCTCTCTTCGCACGACGATTGGTGTAGCAAGTTCCGTCACCGCGCCGCAACCCCGCACGCACATAATCGCCAGACCAGACGGGGACGCTTCCAGTATCACGAACTTGTTCGTCGCATTGCCAGTGGCCCGGGTCTCGAAATGAGTCATCCACGAAGCAACTGGGGAAGTGGGATTGAAAGGCAGGAAGGAATAGGACTTCAAATCCGATCACCCGTGTTGTGTCCACCCGCAACCATAAGCTGGCCAGCCCTGTTATTTAAGTTAGGCTCAGAGCCTCATCAACCCAACCAACCCGCACTTGGATCGGCGGGCGTCGACTAATCCTGGCACTAAACCTGGCTTCGCCCCAGCACAGATCTCGTCTGGAATGGATGCGTTGTGCTACCATCCTCATACGGCCACCTCCGCGACGCCCATAGGGAGCACCTGACGGGGGCCACCGTCCAGTTGATCTCGCGTACAGCCTCCCGCCCAACGAAGCCCTCTGCTAGCTCCCATTCGCCCTTATTCTGCTGCCTTGTAAGAAGACAGCCGTGCACCGCTAGTTCGCTCTCCCGCTAGCTCGTGGTGGAGGGGACCGGTGCTACCCCGCATTTGCCCGGCTTCTCAGCGGCTTCTCGACGTCAGGGTTGCGAATGTCAGACGCAGCTACCAATGCCGTCATCACCGAGCGAGGCTGCATCTTGAGTGGCCTTTTCCCAGAGCTCGGTTGTCAGCTTGTCGTTCGTCCACAACCTCCCCTAGCGGCTACGCGCGGGCCGGGGGCTGTTCAAGCACCGGGGAGGCAAAAAACGGCGGGCAAGTCGATGGCGATTATACGTATTCCTATGTAGACTTTCAAATGCGACGAACATGTGCCACGGGAGCGGCTCGTCCTCTCCCCTCGAATTAGAAACGGGGCACACGACTCGCTCCCCTTGCCGTTCTCCCTGATAAACCCCCGTCTTGGCATTCGTTCCATCCGTATTCTTCTCTTCTTCTTATTCTCCGAGTAAGCTGTGAAAAAAAAAAATGTGTAGACATGCCATTGCTGCCATTAGTCTCTGCTCTGCCGCCACCTCTACCCCATTCAAACATCACCTCCATCGACCTAGTCCCGCGTCTGGCCTCAAATAGTACTAGTAATGTCTTACATGTCGTCTGCGCCTGGCCTGTTTCTGGCCAATATGGCCCTGGGACCCGAGTTCTGTATGTTGTTGCCCCCACCATGGAGCCACTTTGACCACAACATCATGACAAACTGACCACCAAATTCTTGCTTTCATTAAGATATTATGCTCTCATAGCTGCATGTCTATTAGCGAGGAAAGCGGAATGGCTTGTGAATGCCTGCTTGGCCGCTGCCTTGCTGCTCCCCGCCGTCGCAGCCATCCATGGCATCGTTCTTGCAGCGCTGCATGTTGAGAGTGAGACCCCCAGAATGGAACCTTTCCAGAAGAGCAAAATCCTAATCGGTTTCCCCACAGATGCAGTCGACATGGATATTTACGGGGCTTTTCAGCTATGCTCAATAGGCATCTTGGCGGCCCCAGTAACGGTCATGATGTCTCGAACTTACTTCAACGACCCCGGCAGAAACACTATTTTCATATGGATCCTCTTGATCCTAATTGGTAAGTAAAACAAAGTTCCATTCCCTTCAATTAGGCTGTCGCGTCTAATAGTTATTCTACAGGGCTGGTGTGTTTGGCCGTTGAGTTTTACCGCGCCGAACCTGTGGCCTGTCGGACAACCGCCAACGGCATCCCAGTTACGTCCAACTTCTCCGCCTTCCAATGGGGAGACGAAGGTAGCTGCAAGCTCAATTTCAATTGTTCGGTAGACAAAAACAGCCCAGTCTCGCCCATGCGAGGTGGCGCAGCTGATAATGTGTACATCATCCCTGCGCCAAACAGACTGACGTTTGGGGCCGCCACCTTGCTTGCAGCCGGGTGCAGCATACATGCCATATTGTGCCTCATTTCCATGTGGAACAAGATTCTCGAAAGCAATTGGAAGCGGCGCTCCATTCAGGATAATCACAGCGACAGCGGATCTGAAGAAGCCGTTGACCCAACTTACAGGGCTACGCGGTCCATGATGAAGGGGATCAACGGAAGGATCCGCTATTTTCTCAAAATTGCAGCCATACCCGTCTTTGGAGGAGTTGGCCTCACGGTTTTGGTACTGGGCGAGATCAACCTGTGGAGTCAGCAGATGAAATACGAGACAGAACCCATAGCATCGGTAGGGCAGTGGGCACCTATTTGCGGAACATTCATGGCGGTAGTTGGGTCGCTGTACGCCCTGCTCGCAGCCGATGTTGAGGCTGTCAAAGAGGAAATGAACCCACACTCACCGGAAAACGAATGTCACTGTCCCCATCGGCGTGACACAGGAGGGTCGAGAAGATCTCATGCCCGATCCAGACACCGTTCCCTCAGCAGCCACAGCTCACGCAGCCCCCATAGCAATTTTCGCCCGCCTTCCAGGCGCCGTCGCAATTCGTCGCTATCAACAGCGCGAACTATGACCCAGGGCACATTTTCCTCAGAAACTAGCGGTGTGATGAAACCCTACCACGGCAGCCGACACAAGGTGGCGGAAACACTCATCACAATTGGCGAGTGGCTCGGCAACCCGACCCGAGACTATTATGACGAGTCCGCCTTCAAGCGCGGCAAGGCCCGGCGATACCCAGAGATACCTGGCGAAGATCAGCGAAATTCAAACCTCAGTGCCATCAGACAGCGCAACAGTCAACGCATGTTGGCAAAGGAGAATAAGGCGAGCTCAGTCGCAGGCAGCATTGCAGCCAGCGAGGCCTCTCGTCACAGTAGCGACCACGCGTCCCGGTCCCATATAGAAGAGTTACACGAGGAACCACTTGAAGAACATCCTATAGAGCTAGGTTCGATCCAAGGGGTCACTTCAAATGCATCGAATACCCCGCCGAGTGGCAGACCGCGGCGAGACACACTAGAAGTTCCACCAGCAGTTCACCACCAATAGTTTTGTAACAAGAAATAGAGCTGTTTTGGCAATTTTGCATTGTACAAATATAATTAATAGATTTATATACTCGTCATTGCCTTTATAATAGTAGTCCAGTAGATGGGAAACCGCAATATTGGCGCAAATGCTATTCGTTGAAGGGGCCATCATCACAGTAGACAACAACCCTGGCTGTAAGGCACGTGATAAGCACCAGGAGGTAAGATGCATATGCACCGTGACCATCGTCTTACACTGCAAATTTAGCTCCTCCATAGTACATATTCCATGCTTCGCCACAAGGCATTTCCATGAGTAAACAATAGCCCAACCTATCAACCACGGTACTTATATCGTGTATAGGTCAAGTAACAGGGGGTATGAGATCTCCTGTTTCACTGCAAATTTAGCTCCTTCATGGTAGAACATGTTCCACGTTTCGCCGCAACACCATGTCCACCAGCGAGCAAGTGACAACAAAAACCGTCGACCATAGCATCTGTATTACACATGCGTAGTCTTGAGGGACAGAAAATTCCAGTATAAAAAATTAAACATCATCTCTCATAAGCATTTAAGCACGACTATTGCGACCACTCTTGGCGATATTCATGACCGAACAAGCGAACTATCCCAATTTGAAGTCTTTTTCTCACAGATTTGATTTCATCTCCAAGCGCCAGGTATCTAACCAGATTCCTAGGCAATGCTTACTGTGTCGATTCCTCGGATCCCTCAAGATTCCGACCCTCATTTTTCGCCTTGCCATCACCCTTGTTGTCACAAACAATCAGGGGATCGCATGGAGCCCTGAAACATTGGACAGTGACTCTTCGGCATCCCTTGGGCTTTCAAATGTCAGCTCATTCCGGATGAGTGTGGCAAGATATGCAGGCCTATTATTTTTCATCCATCATGCACTTACCACTTCAATCGATCCTGCGATGGGACTTGCGACGGCTAGCCCGACAAGAGCCGTCGACAAAGTAAGCGACAACTTCATAGCGTAGGCAGTAAGTTGTAATAGTTCTTGGCGAGTACGACGCTAAACTCGGCCTTTGAAGGTTAAAATTCGAGCTTCAGGTGCGTACCGTTTCTGGTGTTTTTTTTGGGTGAACCCGTTAATGGTTTGCTTTTGGGGGGTTGGCAAATTTATAGGTTCCAGAGAAGCGGCACACCAAGACACCAGGGCGTGACGAACCACGTGCCCATATGTCGAGACTAAATTTAGACCAAAAACATTCCAATTTGAAAGTTGAAGATCTTTTCTCCTCTGAAACCCAAGTTTTATGTCTATTTGCAACCGTCCGAGTCAAAATAGCATTCTCGAGCATTTCCATTGGGCTAATACAACGCCAAAACAACCCACAATATGGTAGCTGAGTCAGTCATATTACTTGGGCAACCAGTTTGCCCCAAGGCTCTTCAAATGGGTAAGAATCACTCATTACTTGTGGTTCAATATGAAGCATATGGAGATGCGACACGAGAGGAGATGGATAAATGTTCATCAACATCATCCTTCAGTTAGGGTGGGTAGAGGTCGTGGTTGAAAGCGATCTCACGATTTTTTATGTGCTTCTATCAAAGTAAAAATTCCAAAGACGTCATATTCTCAAATAACATTCTACTACCTCTCTCTCTCTACCCAAATAACCTCACAAAGTCACATATTTATGCCGGGATGGAGCCGTTGGCCTGCCACCAGTCTACCCACCTCACTTGACTAGAATGATGGGGGAAAGGGCTTACACACCTGGCGCCGAACCACCTGCTGGTCGGAATAAATATATAAAGCAAACCAACCAAAATAGGTCCTTGTAAAAAAAAATTGTACTTATTGTTCCTGTGTTGTCAAATACTATTTATTGAGTTTTATTACGTTACTGAAGCTATCCTCTACCAATCTGTCTTGAGCGAAGAATGCTCGAGCTAACGAAATACCCCCCCTGTTCCCACTAGATTCAGACAGTAGCCCAAGGGCTCCAGAGCGAACGTGGTATTGCTCCTTGGTGGAGATGTTGGCAGTTAAAACAGACAAATTCTTAATCCATTGAGGAAGTTCTCAGTTATTTAATATACAACACATTTCCTAGTCATGTTCTTGAGCTAAAACATATCAATAACGTCAATTATATGCTGTGTTCGCGCGATATCAGCTGCTGAGAATGGGAAGATGGGTGTAACAGCAGGTTTAGGACGACCCAGTAAGAGTGCACTGGCCCTGGCCTTGGATCAGACATTTCAAATTAGCAAATTTGATGCCCGGAGTTCCAATCATGCATTTCGTCCAGCATAAACTAAATAAGACATAATCTTAGCAATTGCAAAATAAATATCATTATGGAAGCCCATTCCGGCTAAAAGATCGTTTTTTTCCACAACCTCGTGATTGAGAAGCGTTGGTTCTGCTTTTCTTGCTTCCACTCAGTACGAAATACATCACCTCTCTGCAAAACTGGCGGCAAGGGAGAAGACGTAGTCGGTGTATGCAAAGTCTCAAGTGCGCAATTGTTCTTCACACTTGGTGATGTTGCCCTCAGCTCTTCCCACTGTGGTATAAGCTGGGTAATAATTTGGGCCTTTTCTCTCATTGGCTTACTCGCCTTGTCGTCGAGAAGATCTTTAGTCAGCGAAACCAGAAGAGCAAATGATCCTGAATCTTGGTCGGCGCCAGCTCGGAGAAACACCTCGGCGAAAAGAAATACTTCCATCTTCCCATAGTCACTCAGGTCAAGATCTAGATGAAACTTGAGGCTTCGAAGCCAGAGATTCCAGGGTGTAAGTGCTTCACCGCGGGATTCCAATATTCCTATCGTGGTAAGCCAGAGCGCCCTTGAAAGTAAAGGGCCGTCCTTGAATTTGAGCCCTCTGATCCCAAAGGACTTGTTCGGATCGAATCCCGACTGTAGCAGTATGAGGGCCATCTTTCGAGACTGCATATTCCCGCCATCATCTCGCGTTAAGGCCGTTGTTCTGAACCTCTCGCTTATCAGAACTCTTTGGACGGCATGACAAAGAGCGGGCAGACACCCGCATGTCTTGTAGTTGTGTTTGGCGAGTGCTGATAGTTGGGGGTGCTTCTGGACATAGTTGACAGCACCCGCCTCAATCGCCATGAGGAGCGGGAGCATCCAGTCTGGGTGTGCCTCGGAGTGTATGAACTCCGAAGTGAGCTTCCAGAGTGAGTGATCTAATTTTGAGGCACGGATAAAGTCAATATTGCGTAGAAACTGGGACAAATGGGTAAAGAAAACGGATGAGTTGCCGCCTGGTTGTGCATCGGCTATAACGGCCCAGCGTAGCCCCTCCCATAGGAACGAGGCGCCCTGTGACTCGTCACTGTTCACCGATGCCAGGCTTTGTGTGGCGAGATACAATCCATAAAGAGACAGAGATGTTGCTGCGTCGAAATTGTTATCTTGTGACAGTTTAAGGCAATCGAGTTCCCATACCGCTTCATTGTTGAGGAACTCGAAAACAGTTCGGTGCATAAAACGGACATGAAGGCCCAACCACGGCTCCTGTTTACCCACCCACGGCCGGTGATAATCGCCCATCACCTCGAGCAATCCACCACATCGGCTCCTCAACCTCCCTTCCAGCATCATGCAAAGATCCTGCCGGGTCTCGTCTGAGAGCGACTTTAGCCTGATAGGAGCAGTTTGATAGTCATCAACCAGTGCGAGTCCGACAGCACGTATCTCCTTGTCTGCCTCTGCCCACGGTGCAGTCTGTTGGGTATAGCATATCCGGAGAAGTCTCGAGCCTTGTTCTCTGTGGCGCTTGTTTATCTTGCTAATCATAGTCTGAAACATATCCTCGAGCTCGGGCGGGAGCTCATCGATGCGACGACGGAGCTCGGAGATGTGGTCATAATCAGCGAACCCGCTGAGAAGGGACCGGCACGCGAGCACCACCCACAAAAATACGCCGAATGACTTGTCTACAAGCTCATTTATGAGAATTTGGCTTTCATGGTGGTGGTTTCGGATTAGCTTCCTCATGTACTCGTGGCTCCCAATCGTCTCGTTTACATATAGCCTTATGTCATTATGATTGAGATCCTGGAGTTGAAGCTTTGGTACGTGGTTGAAAGCAGCTACATATTCCGGAACGGGTCGACTCGAAACGATAATTTTGATATGCGCATTTGCCGCAAGACTTTTTATGAAGGTGACGCCGTTCATGTAGTCTCCAACAAATTCGTCCAGGCCATCAATGAGAAAGCAGAATCTACCAATTAAGTGGTAACTTTTCGCGATTAAGTTGAAGGCGTAGTCTGCCTCTGCATTGGAGGGCAGAGTGATATTGTTCTCGGTATTATCTTCTTTCGAGTCGTAGATTTCTTTCCACATATGAGGAAGCGCCTCAGGGATCAGGTCACGATGAACAGATAAGATCTGATATAGCAGCGTCCTTGAGAGTCCTTCTTGAGATTTCTGCTCCATGGTTCCAAGGTTCATAAAGAAGAAGTTGCATAGGTACCATTGTTCTCCGTTGGCCCACTGGGACAATAGCTGCCGAACGCGGTCATCAAAGTAGATATGTTTCATCAAGGTCGATTTACCGCTGCCTGCTTTACCCGATATCCAATAAATGTTGGACCCAGACCGCAGCCATTCTGAGAGGTCGTCCCATACAGCAGTAGTTCCCACAGGCTCGAGTGCCCATTGGAGTGTCTTGTGGTAAGCTGTCGTAATGCTTTCTCTTCTGTCATCGATTCTTCTAAACCATAGCTTAGACAAGATGCGATTCTTGCATGTCTCGGTAATAGCACGCAGAGTCGATTCAGTGAGAGTTCGAGAGCCAGCTGAAGCCTCCAGAAGTATCCCGAGCTTTCTTAGGTCGTTTACCGCATCCGTATCTTTATCTATCAGAAGCCGGTCATCGTAATAGTCCGCGACAACGGGGACAACTTCGTTAATTTTGGTCGTAAAAGAAGCAAGTTCTTGAACCAAAACTGCAAATTTCTCCTTGTCTCGGATGATCCATCTTGCCCGCTTGAGTAGTGAGTACGATTTCTCCTCGATTTCGTTTTGAGAATCGGAACACTTGTATTTCGCGAGGAATTCTCTCCAGCGATAGTCACTGAGTCGAGGAGTCGTTCTTGTTAGCTCACGACTGTGTTTGGCAGCGCTGGCGGCCTTGGGATTATCGCTCAGCCCATAGCGTCGTATCAAAGCGGGTTCGTCTGTCAGAAGCATGGAGACACACTTCAATATCCGGGTGACTAGCCGCTGAGTGTCCGGGTTGTCAAGTCGTCGGTCATAGTCGGGGCTGAGGAGCTTCACCCGATGAGCCCACTGCAACAAAATTGTCTTTTCGATGTCCAATTTAGCTTCCAATATTTCATAATCTCGCCCCAAATTTTGTGAATCGGCGACAAGGTTGAAGAGGTCCACGGTATCTTTGAAGGCGCCAATGAGTCCTGCAACACCGACCGCGCCCAAGACCAGCCCGGCGACTTCTGCCATACCGCAACCGCCGTAAGCAAATTCCAGTGCACAATTAAATATGTCACTCGTGGCAAATACGAGAGAAGAAAGAAAAGTGGTCAGAGGAGGTATTTATGAAATGCAGCCCGAATTCAGCCTCACCGGGCGCCTTGCGAAACGCCTTTCGGAATAAAGAGTTATTCCTTCCGCATCTACTATCCTGGATGGTATCTCTTTGGCTGCACTGAGGTAACTTGTCATGTCGCCAACGTAGCCGTAGCCAATTAAAGTGCGGTATTGGTTGAAATAGTCCAATCCCCTCAGCTTCTATTTGGGTAGATTTGTGGGGCGGGGCACGGAGGAGTGGCCTTGGAACTGTCAGTAAGATACTAGCGTGTCGAGCATCAGCTTCAGTGAACATAAACTAAACAGACGCCAATCACAGCTACTCAGGTTTAGTATAGTTCCAGGGTATCCTCACGATGGGCTATAAAGAAAGGTGTTTGCGAAATGCGAAAAGTATCATTAAATTCGATTTGAATTCATATCTCGTAATCATCCTCGACATAACCAGTAGGGTTCTCGTAAAATAGGCGGTGCTATATACCATGGCACCCTATGTTCAGTCCACTTGTGATGCAGCATTGCAATCTCTGTCCAGAAAAAAAAAAAGAGCACAGCCACCCATATTCCGTAACCGTTAAACCCAAATCCAAACCTGAAGGACGCCAGGGATATCCAGAATGCGACGTTACAAATCATTTCATGCAAGGGGATCTCAATTCGACTTCTCGCCGTTGATGACCAAGAGGCCGGCATGGAGGGCAGCACGGGCAAACTTGTCACCCAAGACACCCACAGTCTGCTGGAATTCCCGCTCGACTCCAAAATCGGAAGCGAGCAAGTTCTCGAAGCATTCGTGGGATCGTCCAACCACCATCAAGTCACCGACGCTGTTGGGAGACTTGCCTACAATCTCACGAGCCTTGGCCACGGCACTGTCAGGCAAGTTACGGACCATGTCGACAGCAACCTCAACGAATGTCACACGGCCCTCGAGCGATTTGGTAGCATTGTTTCTCGCAGTGCTTAGGAGTTCGAGGTCCACAGCCGTTGCTCCACCAGCAAGCTTCTTTCCAACAGCAGGGTCGCTGTCAGGAGTAAGCTGGGCATCCACATCATCAGAAAAGGTGAAGTGAGCAATGGTAATCGAGACGTGAGAGTTGTGGGCGAGCTGGAGCACAAACAAGAGGGCGGCTCTGTCGTCCTTGCCGCCAATAAATGGCACAAAGATATTCTGCTGCTGATTTACGGGGGCGCGCAAAATGGGGTTATCATGAGCACTGTGCACTGACACACCAGTGATGTTTCGTGCGAGGGTGGGACGGCCAGATGCCTTCTTGTCTTCGGGGTTCCAGCCAATGTAGATACCAGTTGTGCAGCTAGCACGCTCAATCGCACCTTGGACATACTCAATGTAGGTTCGGCTGAAGAATCTGTCGGCCGGCGAGCTGGGCTCGATGGAAACACCCAGGTTGTCTTCGGCAAGGCTACCATGGGTACTCCAGGGAATGAGCATGAAGTCGGACTTGGACTCCTCGGCTCTCTTGGTGAGGGTTTCAGCATACAACGAAGTGGGAACAACCGAGACTTGGCCAGCGACGGAAACACCGTTGAGTCGAGAGAAGGTCTGGAAAGCCGAGAAGATGGGGTCGCGGTTAGCGAACTCGTCTACTTCTGCGGACTGCATGACTGAAGAGGTACGATCTGTCAGCTCCAGAAGTCGGACACCATGTACCTCGAGCGGGCGGGCGGGTGGTGTGGGGGGAGCATCTTCGCCACTCTCCTCTTGCTTCTTAGTGGAAACATCTGACACATTCTTGGAAGCTCCAAGCAGGGAAACCAGGTTGAAGAGACCACCGAGCGCATCGAGACGGAGGTGCAGGATGAGGCGGCGAGTCTGGGACTTGTCAAGGGCCTCCTCCATTCTGTTCTCAGAGGCTTGGGCATCAGAGATGAGCGGGTTGCCTTCCCAGTCAATCTCGCCACGACGCCACTTGTCAACCTTCTCACGGTACCACATGGGGTAGAGCCATCGCGTCAAGGGAGTTGTGGTAACGGTGGTAACCAGGGCCATGACGACGAAGATGGTAAAAGTGCGTGCAGAGAGAATACCAGCCTGAAGACCAATGTTGAGCACAATCAGCTCGACCAGACCCTTGCAGCTCATGAGGACTCCAATGGTGAAGCTCTCGCGCCACAAGCAGTGGTTCAATCGTGCAGCAACGGAAGCACCAGAGATCTTGCCGACAAAGGCGCAGACAATGACGGCAACAACATAACCCCAGGTCTTGCCATCGTTGAGCAGACCCAAGTTTGTGTTCAGACCAGACAGTGCAAAGTATAGTGGCAGCAAAAGAGAGCTCACCAAATCCTCAATCTTCTCAGTGAGCTTGATGGCGAAACCACCCTCGTGGGGACAGATTATGCCGATGAGGAACGCGCCGAAAATAGCGTGAACACCAATGGCAGCTATTTTAGCCAAGGTTAGCACGGGCCACGATATGGACCTTGCGGCAGAAGAGAAAACTTACCAGTAAACCAGGCAGACACCAGGACCATCAGCAGCGTCAAGGCTGTAATGCCCTGGGAAGGTCCATTTTGGATGCTACCAGAGCGGCGCAAAACCCAGTGAAAGACGGGTCGCACGGCGTAGAAGAGGAACAGCACATAGCCAAAGGCGGTCAAAAACACGTAGAGTGCGGTGAGACCATTGGCGTTGTTGACCAGGGCCACGCTCAGCGCCAAGAGAACCCAGCCCACAACGTCGTTGCCAATGCCAGCCGCAAGGACGGTTACACCAACAGCCGTGCCGAGCAAGCGAAGCTCAGACAGAATGCGGCACAGCACAGGGAAGGCGGTAATTGCCAAAGCTGTGCCAATGAACAGGGCATAAGTGCCGAAAGACATGTCTTGCATCTTGCTCTCGACCCGGTAGTCATTGTACAGGCCCCAGGCGCAAGCAACACCAAGTCCAAAGGGAACGATCATGCTGGCGAGACCGACGCTGAGGGCGACGCGCCAGTTGCTCTTGAACATGCGAGTATCGACCTCGAGGCCGACCAGGAAGAGGAAGAGGAGCAGACCGAGGGTGGCGACGTTGGTGAGGATGGGCATGGAGTCGGTGGGGAAGATGTTGTCCTTGAAGCCGGGAATGCGCATCATGACGGACGGTCCGAGGACGATGCCGCCAATGACCTCCGCAATGACGCGAGGCTGCCCGAACTTTGAGAGCGGGAAGTGCAGGAGGCGGCAGAAGACGATAATGATGCATGCCTGCACGATGAAGAGGGGAATAGGGTCCTTGGGGTTGTACTTGATGGGGTTGAGGCCTTCGATGATACCGCCCTGGGGATGTGCGCCCGTGGCAGAGGCGGTGGCCGCCGCGCTCGTTGCCGTTGCAGACATGACGGGCAACGGTGATTTTGTTTACAGATACGCCTCAATCCGCGTGTCGTTCGGTTTCTAGAGACGGGGAGATTTGGGAGAGGGGAGACAACACCTCTGAGGGTGAGCTGTGGCACGATTCTCCTGCCAGACAAGTGGCACAACCGAGGGGAGAGGAGATCGGGTGGCGAGAGTGAAGAAGAATGGCAATGGAGATGCAAACTCAGAATCTTGGTCTGGCCGCAAGACAGTTTTATCTTTAAAAGATTAACCATGGCAAGTGGAGCCCAAGAAAGCGGGTGAGGGGAGGTCCCTGGGATGGAGCTTGATGAGCGGGCCAGAACTCGACGGGCTGGTAACACTAGGAACCGGGGCCATATCCAATGGCATGCTCTAGCTCCAGTCTTGGCGGCGGGCTCGCCCTCACGAGATGCAAAGCCGGCGTGCGGGCATGAGCTGGACCGTATCTCACATGGCGCGGCTTTGAACAAACGGGCGTTGAGACGAATCTGGGGGAAACGGATGTGGGTGTACCAGGGATGCCGCTAGCGGAGGCGCATTGTTCAACAGGGTGCCCGCGATGATGGCGGAGGGGTTCGGCGGAAGCATCAATAAGCGCACAATGCAACAATTAAGGAATAGCCCGGCAGGAGCCATTGTACATGGCTTTTGCGTCGTGACGGCCCGGGAGTCGAGCCTGAGATGGCTACCAAGATGCAGCAGCGGTGAATGGTGGCACGGCAGAGGAATCGGGAGCCAGCCAGGAAACGCCATTTCTGGGCATCCGCCACGGGAGGGTGTCGCCGCATGTCTCTCGCGGTCGCGGACCCCGGGCGACGGCAGCACGAGATTCAGATCTGGGCGTCGTCTTGGGGCGCTGTCAGCCCTTGGGGGGGGACAGTCCGTGGCCAGATATGACGTTGATGGGCTTGGCGAAGGAGCGAGTTCTAGATGCGCCTAGGGCCTGTCGGCTGCCAGCCGTCGCAAACGGCGGCAATGGGTGCATGAGGCCCACCCCCTGTCGGCGTCGTTTATTTTGGCTACGAAACCAGCGATGGCGGTGACGACGAGTCGGGCGGGTGGGTTTTTGGTTGGTGGCGCCTTTCCTCACCCAGCCTCCACGGCCGCCGCTGTGGCACAACACTCGACATAGGACTCGGGGGGTCTTCCTTGCGCAGCCAGCGGGCGAGAGGGCAACAGAGGCCATGTGCCCGCGAAGGAGGCAACCCTGCTAGGGCGCCGTGATGTCGGAGCGTGCCAGCGCCTCAGCTGCTGGTGCACCGACGGCTGGCCCTTTGTCTCAGTCGAGTGCGATTCAACCGCCCGCCTCCAGCTAGCGCATGTGAGAGTGACGAGAGGAGCCCCGGCAGGGATGCAAGGCCTCGACGCCCAGACTCCAGCCGTCCATGTCCATATCCCAAACCATGTGAGTCAGTCGTCGTTATCATGGTCACATCGGTTGTGGCATCGCAATAGAAGACCCCGTCGTTGCAGTTGGGCGATCAGCGCCCACGCGCGCCTACACATCTGCCTGCCCTGTTTCACAACCGCCTAGCTGTGCAGATGGATTGCCTCTCTGGGACCTAACCCGCAACTCAAAATGCTTTTGAGTGGGACGGGGGCATGCTCTGCTGTCGCATCGTCGCAGTCGCTGCCACGCCCGCGCTCCAATCCATGTCGACTCGCGGTGCGGTGGTCGGGTGACCCCGCAAGCGGCACGACGCGGCTCTTGGGGTGCGGGGAGGCTGAGGGCCGAGTTGGGACTAAATCTGCTCTTGGCAACGAGCCTGGTGATGGATGGCAAAAGCATTGACGTAGTGGTGGTGTAGGGAACAGCTTCCTGGGATCGAGAGTAGTCTAGATGCAAATAAAGTAGCAGACGAGAGGGTGGGGTGAAGTCTGAGCAAAAAAGAGAAGGAAAAGAACAATGGCCTCAACTCCAACTCCAACCAAGCAGGCGTCGGACAGCGCGACCACTACCCCGCGTCGATACACTCACTGTACGCCAAGAACCGGCCAAGAATCAGCCAAGAATAGGCAGCGTAAGGCTGGGGAATTCGTATGCTCGTATGCTTGTGGATAGAGTGCCCTGGATACCTTGGTCAACTTCCGATATCACCATCAACACCAACATCAACACCAACGCCAGCATCCAGAACAAAGCCACAGACACTAACGTCTCACATGCATAGGCATAGGCGCCACTGCAAGCTCTAGTGGGGAGTTCACTTGGCAGCTCCCCGAACTCCAGACATGTGGTGGCCTCTTCATTGGCGGTTCCAGCGCATCAGCAGTGCACGCTGGCCCATGCTCCCTGCTGTCCATGCTCCCAACCTCGCGGAGCTAGGGGAGTACTCTGGCAGAGGGGAGCGCAACCCCCCGTCGCCGCTTGCAACAGCACTTGAGCCGCCGTCTTGGGTCATGGCGACACCCAGATGAGACAACGTACAGGCGCCACAAACAACACGCGCGAGATGGCGGCTGCTGTCTCTCTGCCAGCTCCTGTCGATCAGTGGCTGCCGCGTGGGTTAAGTCTGTGTTCAGCCGTTGACGGAATCGCTATGCCCTCTACGGGGTCGTCATTATGGCTCATCGTGATGTAGGCCCCGGATCCACCATCTAGCCATCTAGCGCCCTCGCAGGACGGGCATTAAAAGTCGACCTTATTCTTCAGCGCCCACCACGAAATCAATCAGTCGTTGCAATTTCCATGACGGACCAGTTGCCCGCAGCCACATCCGTCATAACCTCGGACACGGCCTCAGACACGGCCTCAGACATGGCTCAAGACCAACATCACGCCCTCGTCTTTGGCGCTACCGGCCTGCTGGGCTGGGCCGTCGTCGACCAGCTCCTCGCCGGGGCCCCCGCATCTGCCACACCATCTCCAACCGCGCCGACGGCCTCATTCGCCAGCGTCACCGCCCTCAGCAACCGGCCCATCCCCGCATCGAACTCGTTCTGGCCCCCGCCGGGCCATGGGACTCCAGAGCTGCACCACGTTTCCGGGGTCAACCTGCAAGCCGATGATCTGGCGGACCAATTGCGCGCCAGGGTCGCCGGCATCCATCGAGTAACACATGCATTTTACTTTGGTTAGAGCCCGCCGCCTGTCTTGCATCGTGTCTGGCAGCGCCAATGCGCTCGAGCTAACGCCGCGCATAGTCTTCTCACCCTTTGACGATGATCATCAACGGGAATGCAAGCTTAATTGTGACATGATGCGCAGGGTTGCGGCCGCGCTCAACGCGCTTGCCCCGCACCTCAAATCCTTCGTCTATTCTGGTGGAACAAGAGTCAGTAACCCATCTATCCCTGTTCAAACACTCACAATGCTAATTCCTTTTTACTCCGCAGGGATATGGCATCTATGTTCCCAATGGAACATTCACGGCACCTCTTGAAGAGTCCATGGCCGACAACTTGCCAGCCGACTACGCTCAGACGGTTGCTTACCCATGGTTCCGCGAAATTCTCACAGAGGCTTCTCGTGGGAAAAGTTGGACGTGGTCTGAGGTCTGCCCCGATGCCGTGGTAGGATTTAGCCCTATCGGATCCAATTACTCGCTAGCATTGCACTGGGCGCAGTATCTCTCTCTGTATTCGCACAACCATAGTATCACCCCGTCCAAGACGTCTGGCGAGGCCAAGGTGGAGGTGCCGTTCCCTGGAAGTGAGCAGGTCTACGATGCGCAATTCACTCCCGTTTCTTCTCGGATACTCGGCAGGATTGCCATCCACGCCGCGTTGAACCCGGAGAAATGTGGCGGCAAAGTCATCAATATGGTCGATTCCGCTCAGCCCACTACCTTTCGTCAACTATGGCCGTCCATTGCCGCCTGGTTTGGTCTCGAGGGCGTGGGACCCTCCAGCAATGATTCTCTCAAACCCCCAGGGGAGTACATTGAAGAGCACAGGCACATATTTGAAGAGAACGACAGACCAAGGGCGCTTTCGGCTGGAGTGGGAATTGGGCACAAGCAGCTCGATAGTGTAGGTTGGTGGTTGACCTTTGACCGCCAGCTGAGCGCCAAACGGCTTCGTGAAGTTGGCTTTGATGAAGAGAGACCACCGATTGAGGGATGGCATGAAGCTTTTGAGAAACTTCGGGCGGCAGGCATAATATTGTGATGATCTACAGATTGCCCCCTGATAAGGAATTACTAAAAAAAAGATATAAAATGTATTATATTTACTGGGGCATTATGACTAATAATACAACATAGAGCATTCCCTGTTAATTGTCAACATAACTACTATCCAAGGGCTCCTCGGCTTGACTATACGAGAACAGATAGGATCCCGAACTACCTAGTGTGGCGGAGGGAACACGCAACACCAAATAGTCCCTATAGGGTAAGCAGCGGGATTTTCGGACGGGTATTATCCACCAAGCAAATTTTTGTTATTTGTTAGAAAGGGGAAAGGAGTGACGTAGTAATATATCCGTCATATATTTCATAATGATATCGACTCTTGAATAGGGAAAGAAAACATTAGGCTGAGCAGTTAGCTCTAAGATAAGAGGGTGAATATGAAACCTTCCAGCACAGCAAAGAAGAGTTGCACGTCTAAAACTCTTCTTCTCTCTGTAAAAGAAAACATCCTAAGTTTTTGTCCTGTTCCATCAACCATGACATCACCTAGTCCAATACCCGAGTTCACTGAACTTACTCGTGGCCATGCTCATATGTGCAAGGACACTTGAAACTAATCTCCTCGCCGTTTTCACCACACAACCCAACTCCAACTCTTACGTACCATGTTACGCAACTCGCCCTCGCTATTACCTATTAGACAGCATTCTGCATTCTTCATTTTAACCTTTATGCTAAAAGTCAACCTATCCTGCGGCGCGGGGGGCCATAGTGGAATCCCGTCTCCTCTCCTTTACCGCTTCACATCGTATACGGCAGGGGTAAGCCAAACAACCATGTGCCTTTTACGCGTATCTACAGGGGGTTCGGCGGTTCTGCCCATCGACCACTGATGCGTGGCCAAACCGCGGTTGGTCGGTGGCTGCGTGGTTCGCCGCCACTCCGATGTAGATGGCATCCACCACGGCCGGGGCAGTTCTCGTTTTTCGGACACGAGTATCCAGAAACCCCCCACTGCGCAGGTAAGCGGCCCGTCGTTGCAATCAATCACACAGAGATCAAATGACTCTTCTTTTTTCTCTCTCTCTCCTCCAATGTCTGGCTCGTTCCCGGACATAGGGCCAGATGTGCAGCTAATTCCCGGGCTGACCCGTGGGAGGGTGCATCAGGCCACTTTGCCAACCAACCAACCAACCAACCAACCGTGGATGGTTGTAATAGTTTCTGGCACAGCAAATGGCAAGACACTTGATCAAAAGACACGGGACGATGCACCCGTTCTTTCTGCCCCCACGGTCCCACCGATGTGAACGCCATTATCCAATCGCTCGGGATACTGCAACGCGGGCATGTTTGCCAAAGCCTCGATGCTTTCCCGTGCAGTCCCGCATCGCCTGAGTGGGCGGATGTGAGCCAGATGGATCACCATCCCTACCGCCTTATTTCCCTTGGCGCCATTTTCTTCTTCAACGTAGCCCGATCGGGCGCCGACTTCCGGCTGGGCAAGAGAACACGAGCGCCCAATATGAGATTGTTCAATGGTCAAAGGTGAATTCCTTCCCGGTCATTCGGTCCGTTACGGCCCAAGCCCTAGGACGAGGCAGACCTATAGGGATTCTCTGCCATCAAGCACTTGCATTGAGCAATAACCTCGGATGTCATTTGGGGTTTAGTAAAGGCACAATATATCTCAGACGGCATTTCCTTTTCGCATATCCTACATCCATGGATAGATAGATCGTGGGGGCCGTACGCCTGCTGCGTACGCAATCTCTTCGCCCTCAAATTTCTCAAGGCACAGTAAAAAAAGAATGTGTCACAACACCTTTTTTTTTCTCCTTCTACGTGGCGACCTCGAACTTGACCCTATGGGCGATGCCCCGTTGTGGGTGGAGTTACGGTTACATTTTAAAGACTCGTGAACCCTGCACCTGGTGATGCATCGCGCTACTCGCTCTCGGCCCCTCCCCCCCCTGGACATCTGATAATTCTTCTCGGCCCAGGCCTTGAAGCTTACGCAACGGGGGACGGACGATTGATTCCAGCCTAGTTGGCAATGGGAATCGGCCGAGGACGGCTCGCCAGGACCAACCCTAAATTCTCATCAGAGAATGATCTGATAAGATAACTTTTTTAAACATTGGCCCACATGCGCATGTAGTGTGGGCTCCCTCTTAAGACGGAGGAGTCAGAAAACAAGGACATGGCACAACAACGCCCTGCGGCGAAGAATTAACGAGGGACACTAAACAAAAAAGACTAGAGAAAAAAAAAAAAAAGCCCACCAAGCAGGGCCTCGTTCTTGGCTTTGCTTGTTAATGGCGCAGCCCCCTGGACATCTGATAATTCT